>JABCUB010000171.1:0-13188 GCA_013282895.1 Eriosoma lanigerum | reverse complement strand
CAAAATAGTTGTACGTAAAAAATATATATATTTATTTATTTTGATAAGAAATTTCTTAAATGGAAATTTCTTGAGACCAGAAATTTCCATCTTGGAAATTTCTAAAGTAGAAATTTCTTAATAGAAATTTCTTACTGACATCACTACTATTAATAATGTAAAATTTGTTCAAATATATTAGGGTTTGCGAATGTTTTCTTAAACTCAAATACTTAGAAAATGGAATTCCCTGTTTTACTTTTCTTGATGTTCTTATTCGTCCATTAATCTTTAAATTATCCACATATAAAACTATGGTTTTCGAGAAGTTCTTATTTTGTTAAACTCTGAAAATGACAAAGTAAGCATGCTGCATTATCATATAGATTATCGGGTTATAATGATATATTCACACTAAAAACTAGACATATTGAAGGGTGAGGTTATTAATGTATTATAAAGGGAAATATACAACAGCTAAGGGAATATATATATAATTTAATTATTTCCCTCTTCTAGTCGATAAACGAAAAGAGTACTTTTATATTTGCTCCAGACGAGTAATAAATGTCGTATATAAAATGATAAAGTATAAGTGTATATTAAAGTAGTTAATTAAAATTTGGTTGTTATTAATTTTACCGAATAGCCAATATAGTATGCATTGTACCGTAACTTTAATGCAAACAAATAATTTTATTAACCCTCGAATAGCATTATACTATATCACATAATATATACAGTGTGATAATAATTTGATGTTATAAAAATAATGGAAGTGATATTTAAAATGTAATCCCCACTCTTTTTATAACACGAAATTCTGATCACTCTGTATATTACATTTTCTGTCCTATCCCCTCTACAGTGTATATCATGTTTACCGCCCCAACCCATTAAATGTAATTGGCGAACGTTTATTTTTCTATTAAAAAAAGAACATAAAAATGCTCTACAACCCATGTAATTACGAACAACGTCCATTTATATACTTAACGACATTCTTTGGAAATCGGTACCTATCTATATATCGATTATTCTATAAAGTAATTGTTGTTTTTTAATATTATCAATATTATCATTTATTTTGTATAATACCTATGTACCTTGTAATATATTATATTTGTTTTTTATAAAGTTCAGGTCAACCGCATTTAAATCCATCACAAATCATAGCCCTTATTAAAATTAATTTCGTATAGAACACGTTAAGAACATAATATTATTATCATAATTTTTTAATTTTTCTTTTAAATATAAAAAAAAAATTGGTATTTCTTCGTATTTCTACATAACCTCAGAAGATTATCGTTTTATCATAATCAATTTTTGGCAACGTTGTAAGTTATGGTAAATGAGGCTTTAATATACTATATACAGATTGTATAGTGTTACTGAAATGGCGAGAATATAATAATATGTTATTTAATTTTATTTCGATTATTTTTGTAATACTATATTCTGATCACTCTGTATATTATACATTCATAGTCTATATATAATATAGCAAATTGTATATTGAATACACCACTTTATCGATTTTCTTTTCGCTACAGACAAGTGTAGTATTTTGATTCACACTCCAACATTTTCAAGTACACTCTTCCAGTCTTCCATGACGTTTACGAAAAAATACATAATATAAATGAAAAAGAAAAATGTATTGGTAAAATGTACGTACATTCGTTTATAAGTATAACCATGTCACACTTGCCGTTACCGCGTTACAAACACGTGCCGCGTATTCCTTTGATATTATTATTCAACCTCTCTACCCCGAAAATACAATAAAAAAAGGAAAAAACTTAAAACTTAAGTACTTTTTTCAGGCTTTATAAGCATGATAAATTAATAAGTAATAAATATATTTATGTTATTTTTCGCAAACATCCTCAACGAAAAATAATGTGTAATATTCTAGACTATTTAAACTGAATAAATCAAAATTAAACATAATATATGAGAGGTTAAGTGCTTAGGACAAAATTCGAAAACGTGATTTGTCCATTCTCAAATAGATAAATTATCGTATATACTAATGTAGAAAAACAATTTTTGGCTCACACGTCGATTGATATCAAGTATTTTTATATTAATACGATAATTAATAATTATATTTATATAGTTGTACTGTCATACTGTATATTATTTTATATTAGCTGAACATAACCTGAAACGTCAACCCAGAATTTAATTTAATTAAAAATATTTAAATATTAATAATAAATTAAAACCATACGTTTCATATGCGTATACGAATGTTTTAGTAAAACGATACTCTATGAGCACAATAGTCGGAATTTAATCAATCAGTTGATTTGTAATCTAAATATTCGCATTATATATTTATAAAAAATTAAAAAATTGTTTATATGAATCTGCCAGCATTTTTTTTTTTTTTTTAATTATTCGTTATAAATCAAAATAATCTAAATAATTTTTACATATTTGCATTTACGTATATACACGAAATAATTTTGCATTTTACTTAATCGCAATTAATATGATCGAATAATGCTTGGTAGAAACTTGTAAACTCGTAAAGCATATATTAGGTAGTTGTTATGTTAAATATTCAGGTTTTAAAAATTATGACCAGTTTATTCTACATAAAATATATTACTTAATGTGTTATTATTTTATTAAGAATATTTAATAATATCCTAAATGCTATAAATAAATGTAATGTTTTTTTTTCAATATTACGATGGCTTATGAAGTCTGACGCGGTTTTTATCCAAATCAATTGAGTTTAAAAATCTTTAAATTATTCTAGAAACACCCACGAAGAAAGTCAAACAAAACGATTAATATAGAATCTGACAATTTAATTATAAAATTTTAAAATAAAAACACAAATTTTAATTGTAAAAGCTTCTTTTTTAAATATAAAATTACGATCTCGTGTTTACCAACGCATTTAATTGAAAATTTAAATTACTAAAATCTCAATTGGATGTTATATTGTAATGCCATGTGTTACGATTATACGAATACAGAACGGAAAACGGAATTTACGGTACGAAAAACTCGTGTGGTATACGAGTATAATGCGAGCTCATATACTATATATACCAACGTTTATTTTAACAATGCTACATGGTAGTGTTTTAAACGGTCGGCTACCATTATTTTAAAATGTTTACAACGCTATAAAACTAATCTTATTTCTAAATACAATTTTCAAAAATTGTTTTCCTGTATCCCGTTAATTAGCGAATACTAAGTACCTTATATTAAGGCATTAACATGAAACACTTAATAATAATATCCTGAAATTAGTGAAAATTGATAAGGTAATGCAATTGTTTTAACTCGTTGATCAATTTTATCTGAAATTATTTTACTTGAATTGTGGATACATAAAACATATCGTTCTCTTGGGTTTTTGACCATTTACCAAAGTCTTATAAATATGTCGGATTAAGAAGAAAACCTGATTGAACGCGTAAACACACCTATATTATTGTTCACCCACGATGACATTATAATTGTTCATTTCGGGGTCACTCGTTACAGCATCGTTTCTTCGATAAGATGGCGGGTTATATTTTAAAAAATCAAAACAATGAAACGGAATAGAATATAATCGTTATGCGATAGAGAATGATTTTTTCCCGACATAAACGTGAAATTCAATATAACTAACTATCTGCTAAGTAGTGTTTTATTTTTTATTTTTTTTTTTTATTCCTGTATATAACTTTGCCCGTCGTCGGTTTATTATTTGAGGCATTATAAAATACTTATATACGACGACGACGACGACGACGGGTGTTTGCAAAATGCAAATATCGCGGTATAAAATTGTGCGATGTGCGGGGAAAGAGTAGAATGATGAGGGGAAGGGGAGATAATTAAATACGAATGCTTGCATTTTATATTATTATCATTATACGTGTCATTTAAAAGACCGACCGACTTTTAACTGGAATTTTTTACGACCAGAACGGCGTAGAGGTGTATGACCATAGCCGGAAGTCCGTGGGCGGCAATTAAGTCACGTCGTCATTTATATATGTATAATACGAGTCACGTCGGTTTGTGACTTCGACTCTTCGACGGCCCGCAGGAAATCCCTTTTTTATATTATTATATAAACTACCCTGCCCGTGTTTAACCTTAATAGGCCGTTCGGTCGGTGATAAGCTATAGCGCTATCCGGAGAAAAGCTCGCTATCGGGTCACCCGGAGTGAGAGATAGCAGTGGAAACTTTCGTGTCGTAAATTTTTCACCTCCCCTATTATACGATAATTATTAGATGTATACAGAGGGTTTGAATAGCATGGAATTCTGATGTTTTAAATATCTAACCACTCCGGTACGTTATATCGTATCATTATTATCAGTGATGTGACGAACCCTGATATTTAAGCTCAAGCCGAACTCCATAAAAAAAATTTTCGAACTCGAACAGATCCGAACATTTCACATAATGTCCGAACCCGAACCGAACCGAACTTTTAAAAATAAAAATCGAACTCGAACCGAACTATATAAAGACTAATATAATATTATATAATATATTAATATATATTATAAATGTATAAAATATAAAAATAATAATATATATGTTTATATATGTAATATATTTATTATGCGTTATTATATTAACTAATGTTATCATGTCAAAATACAAGTTTTTCCCTTGATTCAGGTGACAGTCTTTGTCTTCTTGATGTGACTACTTTAAAATTTCAGTGTGATCATAAAAGTAATTTAGTGCATGTGAATCCATGCTTTATGATCTTACAATGGAAAAACAAACACTAAATAGTTCGAATACATAATCAGAACGAAAGTTCGGTTCGAATATTTGTAATAATAAGTTCGAATTTCGAACAGTTCGTCACATCACTAATTATTATATATGATAATGATTTCCTAATTAGCAAAAATCGGAATATTAATAAATATGTACCTATTCAATGCTGTGAAAAATTCAATATAAACTGCGTATATTATGTATAATTATTGAAACGTGAAACGTTTCTTATAATATACACACATACACAAAAGTGAAATATTTTTTTCGCAAACTAAAGCATAAAAAATATATATATTTTTTATCATTTTATATAAATAATACCTACCCATATATTATACCCAATCTATAATATATGTTCACACGGTGCTATGACTATTGACAAAACTATACTATATGTATACCGTAAATAAAAACGCCTCGAGATATTTTATATAATACATATACATATGGTTTGTACATTGTACTTATATTGCATATATGGTTCTATATTATTAAACGTATAAAACGTTGGACGAATTTTGCTTTTTTCCTTAGATTGTTGTAGGTAATATCATCGTTTAAATTGCTCGGCGCCTCACGCAGATTTGTCGAATGGCGTTCCAAAGAACAAAATAATATAATATATCGTTTGTGCGCGTTCGGTCGTAAACAATTGTTTTCCTCTCTATGAAATCGGCAAAATATTATATAGATGCGCACGCTTATATATGATAATAATAAATGTTATGCGTTTTCGATCGTCACCAGATTGTTTCCCTGACACAATATAGTAACAGTATTGAAACGAAAAGAGAAAAGAAGAAAATAATATTTAAATTTACAATATTTTTTTATATCCATCAAGTTTTAATGTAGGTCTAGTACCTATTTATATATTATATAATACTTAATTTACACATACTATAAAATATGCATTATACAATCATCAATTGTCTGCAGAGTCAGCACATAGTGTTCACTATGAATTATTTTCGAAATAATCCGACCAAAGTGATAATCATTATTATTGTTACTAAAATCATAATGATGACAAAGACAACAGATTAATTTTTATTCGTCGACTACGCGAGAAAATATTCTAAAGTATATATTTTTTTTATCAATTTCAAATATTATTATCGACAATTTCCTAGAAAATACAACCATCACACAGTGTTTGTTTGGAAAATAAAAATATCGATCTGATGTCTCGTGTTATAAAAATATTAATAATATTGTATGCATAACCTTCGAAAGTCTGAACACACGACGACGATGGTGGACTAGTGTTTACTACCTAGTTAATTATTAACATATTTCGTTGTTGACTTGTAATTATTTTGTTCTTCGCGTTAAATATAAATTATTTATTTTGAAATAATAGTTATTTATAGCGTATAAGACGAAGAACATTCTATTAAAAAGATACGTATTTTTTCAAAATTGATCGTCCGTCATCGGTTGTGACAAGAATATTTGATCTTACAGTGGCTTGTTGTAGTAGCTAAATAACGTTTTCCCAAAAACGCTTGACGAGATACCAACGTTTGTGTCGTAGATTTTTCTACATCTATAGTATGAGTTTCAAGGGTCGGATTTGATGGAGTGGCTTAAACACATGTTTTGTTGCATGAGAATCGTGGTCGACTCTTGGATAACAACGGATTTTTACATGTAAAAACGTCTGAATTTTGAAGCAAGCCGGTAACAATTACCCGTCCAAAAACCCCATCATTTTGTTAACTAAGACGTCATAGTTTAATTAACCAAAAACTTACTTTGACCTCTTGACATGTGATGATTTTTACTAGCCAGATAGCATAGATTATTATTTAAAGTGAATAAAAGAATATGTAAAACTGTATTAATTTAATTTAAGTGTGTTTCACGAAAATAAAGACTCTTCTGTGATACAACCAGTGAAAAAAATCAATAGGGTTACTGAACATTAGAAATTTAGAACTTGTTATCCAGTATAATTGGAATTGTTAAACACAATAATAATAAATAATTTTCAATCCTTGGCTGTAATGTTATGCGCTATATGATTTTTTAAACCAATGGGATTTTATAATTAAAAAAAAAATAATAATAATAATATTTGAACCTAATTGAAATTTCCCTTGCATTCAGCGAGTTTGGATCGCACTTATATTTAAATTTTCGGCTCTCGGTCGCTCCACGGTAAGGCTGTAATGTCGTAAAACGCACTATAGTGCTAAATCAATTAATGTAATATAATAACAACTACTGCCTCCCCCCTCCACAGAGGATTTAATTTTTTTCTTGGGAAGAAATGCGGTTGAGAAAAAATTATTCGAAAATAATATTTCATTGTCAATACTCAGAAAACAATGTGATTTATTGATTTCTATAATAATTAAATTTTTCGCATTTTTTTAACTGTTGTGTTCTGTGTAGGCGATAGTACATCACGTTGTGGTAAGCCTTTCATACGATTATAAACGAGTTCATAATAATCATTATTAATTTGCATTAAAACGGCCAAATGGTTTTATCCGTCACACACGTCATCATCTTTATCGGAACCTATAATGGAACACAATAGACGTCGATGAAGTATTTTAAATGTTTCGTTTTTCTCTAATATTTCACGTACAGATAACATATTATGAGTTTATGACATTTTGTATTATTATTAACGACGGTGGGGAAACATTATTATTGATTATTTAATAGATTAATTGATTTCGAGGAAATTTATTGTTATAACTTTATAACATATTAATAATAAGTTACTATTCAGTATTTTAATAATCAATATATTACGTAATATATGTCATGACGTTATCAGAATCTTGAACTACCCAAAACCTCTATTCCAATATAAAAGGTTATTATAGACTTTGGTTCTGAATTTTCCTGTCTCTTGATCGTTGGTTGAACAAACATTTTCTAACAGTACATACATAGGTGTATTTCTACAAAAGTCAATGTTCCTTTCCTATTCACGTGTATATTTCCACAGTGCCACACTTAGGAATTTCAAGATGGAATTTCCTTCTAAAAACGGTTTTAAATTTTTGTATTGAATTTTGTAAAATCAAAAAAGGTTTACTAGAACTTTTATATAAAATATTTAAGTGTTTTAAATTTAAAAGCAAAAAGAAACATGTTTTTTTTTTCCAGTTTGTAAGTAAATTGGTTAGGCTAGTCGTGTAAATATAAGTATAACTATATTAACTATTATACTATAAAAGTGTTTTCTAAAAATTCAATATTATAACATTATAATTTATGTAATATTTGGAACAATAAAATGAAGACTAAAATATGTTTAGTTAAAATACAATTGATTACATTCAATTAGATTCACATATTCGATATTCAGATATTATTTATAAATACTAGTAACTGCAGTATAAGTATAATGTATAAATACTGATAACTGGTTACTGGTAAGCGTTGTATATTGTAAGATAATAAATAACAATCATATAAGTGTGTACGTCGAATGAAGCATGCAATAGTTAATGATGGTATATTGGTAAAAAAAAATTGGTAGTCGTGTACCTATACCGCCGACATACCGTGTAATAACAAAATACCTGTCCATTTGTGTTATAATCAAAATAAAGCATTTCTTGAATACAAATTTTGGTCATAATTTTTCTACGGTTTAATGTGACACGTCTTGTCCTCTGCTCAGACAGTAAAGGTCTTGTTAAATGCAATATCGTGTTCGACGTTAAAAGGTTTGGTACCTACCATTCATCTGAAACGTGTTTTTCAACTTAATTATTTAAATGATTTGGAAAAAAAATGTAAATAAGTTTAGTGCGCATCGATGATATACCGTATATATATGTTAAGTGGATGCGGTGACTTCTTCGATCTGGTTTTCGGCCATATATATATATGTTATAAATATAAGTCGCCTATAACAATAAAAAATTTTAAAAAATTAAAATATTTATAGTTTAAAGTTATTTTTAAAAAAATAAATAAATAGGCCAATAAAACTTTTATCGCATAACCAGTGCATTTTTTTTTTAATATTTCTAACATCGCGAGATAGATATCTCGGATAAACCCATGATAGGTATTATAATTTAATTTAATTTATTCAATAATCATTATACACACCGTTTAGACTTTAGATTTTTTAACCATTAATATAGTAAAAAATTAAAATATCGAACATATTTTTACTTTACGGACTATTGACTCCATTGAAATAATTCCGACTAACTCTAATAATTACTAACGTCAAACGTGGGTACTATATTTACTTACCGAAGGCTGAAGGTTAGAAGAATTTTTGAAAATTACCGTTTTCAGATTTAAAAGGCTTCTAAATAAAATATAAAATATAAACCCACCCAAGTGATTTACCTAAACGCAATTCCCATGAAGCCGAATTCCGGCAGAAGTCGAGCGAGACGTAACTCTCTTGTGATGTTATTTTGTTGTTTAATTCTTTCAAATATCAAATCATTATATTATTTCAAATTTAATTGTCAAGATTAAAAACGTAATATGCTCAATATTATTACCTAATCTAATTTAATTATTCATATTAATTATTAGTATAAGTAAATAGATCTTTATATTTATTGTAATATTTAAGGTTACAAAAAAAAAAAAAATAAGTAAATAAATAACATTGTCATTTTTGTTGTTTATAATTAAATTGTTTATGTCGTAATTATTAATTTTATACTCGTCTAAATATATATATATTAAAATATAAAATAAAGTAATTTGAATGTTTATACAATTTTATACAATTAACAATTCATTGCAAGATTTGTAAAAATTTGATACTGTTTCTATTTACTCGTATATAGTGAAAGTCATATTCAGTTAACCTATTAAAAATAATATGCATTTATTGATTAATTATACATTTATATATTAATTGTATAATTAATCAATGATTTAACTAGTTAATGAAAGATATAATTATAATTTAAAATTACATAATATAAATATAATCATCATAAACGTATAAGTATTCGATTGTATTATTATTGTAATATTTACTCAAGAAACTATTCTACATATTTAATTTCCAAGGAAGTTATTTTAGTTCTAGCATCACATACTCATAGATCGGACTACGCGAGGCAAACGATTAATATATTACAGCAATAACGTATTTAAATCATTCGCTCTCTTAACGAGAATAAAAATCTACTTATTATGTTGGATACACTCGTTGTATAATAAACGTAAAAGCTTTTTTTTATATCGTTTTTTTTTTTAATTTTCATCACTCATACCGAATAGATAAAATATATTTTAAATAGGTATGAAAATTTAATAAAAATTATTATTAGATATACAAAATGTAAATTTTACCGTAGATTAAATTAATTATGTTACTGCTGTTGCCAACATCCACTAGGTACCTAAATCTACTCGAGATCAGGCTCCCGCAGTGTTTGGTAGCCGACGGACATTATTCACAAATATAATATTGTGGGTAGTAAACTAGTGATTAGTGACTATTGATATCGTGGACATAATTATATGTAACTTCGACGAAAACTATTTTTGCCCATTGCGAACTTTGTATACAAATATAACATTACGCTCACGTAAAAAATTCGCAATCCGAATGTTTCGGTATTCTTATTAGACTATTATGCGTCCTCATTATTGATATACTATTAAATGTACGAATATTATTCTTTTTATTACAATATGTAAGTAAATATTGTATAACAGGTATATTTAAACACATAGACGTGCGCACGTGGTATGTAGTTGTAGGGTATGCAGCTACATACCCCGAGAGCTGTGATTTTTGTGGAGAGCACACAAAAAATATCTTTATAGAAATCATACATTTATATGGGCTACATCGCTGTGGATAAAATTATAAAATTGCAGTTGAAGAATTCTACATAGCCAAAATTGTGATGATGCAAAATATAATATTTCTTTAAAATAAATTTATTTTTCTTTACGAGGCTATAACTCTTCAACATTGTAATATCACAGAATATATCAAATATCAATATTGTTGCGGACCACAATACTTATCCCCGGATAAATACACAAATTGACCAGGAAAAAGTTGTTGAATAATTCAAACACCATACAGGTATACCAGACAAAAGAAGAATGGATGAGTTATAACAAAATTATATTAAATTTTATAAGTTGTAGTAAAAATGGTTTTTATTTAATAATATTATAAATACCTTTATAATAGTTTTTTTTTTAATGTATCGTAAATATAAATATTCGATAAAAATAAGGCACATTTTAGTTACTTGCATACCCTGAAACAGAAGCTTGTGCACGCCTATGTTTAAAAAATTTGTGTATATCAATGCGATCGATACTGTAATATGATATGATATATATTATTTTAAAGGTTAAGGGTTTTTTTTTCTATAAACATTTATTTTTTGGTCAAGTATACCTACCTATGCTAAAGAGTCAAATATTAAAATATTAAATGTATATATATATTTTTAATTAAATGTTTGATTTATAGAATACGATCATTATTGCTTAAAAAAATTAGTAGTCTTATACATCGTCTTCAATTATTTTAACAACATGCTATGCTACTTAACTAGCAACAATCATCACATTTCAAAGAACTACTTACATCATGTTAAGGTTCTTATAGATAAGTAATAATTAAAACTTCATTAAAAAACTGTACTATACTATTGTATAATATATACAGTGTTAATCTAATATACGAGTAATAATATGATTACGATTAATTTTCTTTTCATTTCTTATAAAAATATCATTTTTAAACATTATTACTATACTCACCAAAATTTTTATTGCGGCTCACAGTTTGGAAACCCCTGATTTAATATATTAAATTCATATAAATAAGCAAGTATTTTATATTATTAGTAATTATTATTATTATATTAATAATTAGATTGACAAACACAAATGATCAATTATAAGGTATAATATATAATATATAAGCTATTATACTACCTAACTACCTATATAGTATATAATGTAATATTTTGTTCATATATTACGCCGTAGTATTATAACGGTCGTACGTGTTTTCATACGTTTTTTTCATCAATTACTTTCCGTTTTTTGCTTATGAATTTATCGTGTCCAAACTAAATATTTTAAGTTCGTATATACACTTTTACAGGCCCGAGTAAAAAAACTTTTGCCATTCCGACAATCCTCGAACTTTACTTCGACTCTCGTTTGTCATTAAATTGAACATTTTTCGTGCAACTACTCCACAATACTTTATATATACGTATTATATATAAGTGATAAGTCGTTGTTGTTTTTCTTTATGTTCACCCATGTTTCGTAATTTAGAAATCCCAACACAAATCTAAAAAAAAAAAAAGTTTCCCGGTAATTTTGACAAAGGATTGGGGAGGGGAAAACTTAATAACCCCTCGACGCGTGCATGAATTCTTTTTAGATACTTTTTTCGTTTCGTTTTGTATTTTGTATTTTTTTCAGGAAGAGAACTTAGTGACAGATTGACAAAACAAAACTAATTCTAGCCGCAAATTGAACTGAAAGAAAGGGGATAAAACTTTCTTAGCCCACAGCCCCAAGGGGGAGAATCCCCCACAGACCCGTTTTATTCATTACTAATATACAAACGCGACAGAGCGACGTCTAATAGAATTATGAATAATGTTCAATTTTTTTTAACCAAGAAAAGTTTTCAAGTAAATTTAAAACACCTTTATATTGGAGCAATGGAGTATACATAATATATATTATATAGAGATGTTAAGTTTCAGAAATTTAATTTTGAAGGAATTTCCTAGTGGAAATTTCCAGAAATTTCCAAATATTTCAAAAATATATGTTTTTTGAAAATTTAACTTATCAAACCTAATTTTTTTGTTAATTAGCTTTAAAGAATTTAAAATTAATCTTTAAATTAAGACAAATATTTTATTCCCTAATTTGATCTAATTTTTAAATGGTATTAGTAAATTTAATTTAAATAAATAATAATCAATATATATATTTTTAAATAGACATAGACTCAATTCTTTATTATAAGTCTTATTTAGTCAAAACAATTTATTTTATTTTATACTTAAATAATAAATATTATTCAAAAGTTCAAAACAATAAAACAAATGTATGGGAAATTTAAAAAAAAAAAATGTTTTTTCAATTTTATTTTCAACTTCAAGAAAGACATGAGAATATTTCATATTTAATAATAATGACTAGTTAATAATAATAATTCAACAAGAGTCAAGAATACAGGATTGAATAATATTTTAAACTTTTAGAGTTAAATATTACTAAAATACTTATTGTTAAGACGCTGTGTCGCTGTATAACACTATAACGAATTATCTAATCAGTAATCACACACATTAACATTTTAACATTTTACCGCTAATATACGATTAGAAGTCCGTGATTGGAGATATCACAATAACAGTGTTGCTAATTTATAAAAACAAAATAGTTGTACGTAAAAAATATATATATTTATTTATTTTGATAA
>JABCUB010000017.1:37267-77765 GCA_013282895.1 Eriosoma lanigerum | reverse complement strand
TCATTTAGTATTAATATTATAATGCTATAAAATTACTAAACTTCAAAAGTATACGAGAGCTCCAAATTCTGAATACACTATTATTATTTTTAGAATAAACTACATAAGATCGAAAAAAATGGTCGGTAAACTAGAAAAACTCCCAATATTCTTATTGTTTTGTTTTTCTAAATAAATATATTAAATTCAGGAAAAAATAAAATGTCACAAAAAGTTGACAAAAATCACACAATATACGGGACACATAGTAAACTGCACACTAGAAAAATAATTATGCTGTTATAATCTGCCTATGAGCTACAATTAAAATTTTACTAAAAATAGTATGTGGGAATATTATAGTTTAATGTAATATGTTTACTACTTAATAACTAATACTAAATATTATAGTAAATTTCTTATAAAAATTAGATTCAACTTGTGTTAAACTATGAATTTTCTTTAAAATGTAAATATATTGATAATTTGCCGGTATTTAACAATCAACGGTCGATCTTGAAAAGATAGCATATTATCATGTTTGAAACTTTTCCATTTATTATTTCATATTGGTCACACCTTGCTCGAATTATCACTGTCACTACTCCAAATAAAACGCCTATTTTAAAAAATGTGCACCGTTTTTTACATTTTCGTATATATTTTCTATATGTGTGTCAAATATTATATCTTCATTATCTATTTTATTATAAACACCGTAGAGAATTTTCGTGTACGCCAAAGAAGTACATTAATGACGGAATAAATTTTCCGCCCTTAAATTTCGAGTTGTTCGCTACAGGTTAACCGTAGAACGTTCGGTGTTCCCTATTGTAAACAGCGGACGCGTGATGCGCTGGTATTCTATTCCACTGGCTTCTGCTGTTAATGCTTTTACAAGAACACTAAATGACCCACTATTGAACAGACCAGATACCAGCTGTTCATTTAAAATCACCTGTTTTGTTCGTGGGGTAACATACGTATTTGTAAAGTATACCCTACAGCCTACCATACGTTTGGTTTGTAATTTTCGGAGTATTGGCGCAGTGACCACGCGTGTGCTGATTCAATGCACAATAAGAGCACGAGATTTTGGATAGTCGCGAGAGACGTAATCCTTGTAGATAGGTATTATTTCGTACTTAAGTGTTTAAGTAAAAAAATATAAATAATATATCCTTTAGTTATCTCTAAATTATTATTTTTAATTAGATTTTTATTGATTTTTTCTACAAATAAATAGGGAGGATCGAGAGGGGTGTACGAAAGATCATGTGGCCTACATTGGTCAACCATAATAGCGAACTTATTGGATCCAGCATCGAACTATCATTTTATAGTAAGTATTATTAGAAGTTTAATACATTTTTGCATTTGCACCCCTTTTATATTTAAAAAGTAGACGATTTTAATTATATTACATTGATAATATATTACAATTTTTAAATGTGGTCAATTTTCCATTTTTATTTTCATTGTAACATTTTTTTCTCATATATCTCATTAATTTGTACTTTTATATATTATAATTTGTTATAGATTTAGTTAGGTTAACAATAAAGTATTAGAGTACAAATTATATATACATTTATATAATTTATATACAAATTTATTAATCTGTGTTTCATAAAACAAATTATAATTACGCAACATTTTTTTAAAAACTCGTCACGTCGTGTTGCCCTAGTGGGAGAACGACCTAATTGACATAAGACGTTTCCTGTTGGGCTTAATGTGTTTTGCACCAATTAAAAATTTTGAAAAATATCATACATAAGTGTTGAAAATTAATAAATAATTAAAATAACTTGTGATTTGTTACCTTTCAGTATTCAGCCCATAAACTTTTGACAATTCTTTTTTAGAAAATATAGTTAAGAAAGCGGGAAGGTCGATTCTGAAGGTTTTTTCTTCGTAAACATTTTTTAGGATTAGTTTCTATCGATGTTGAAGTTCTGTAAATTGATACGTGTAGCTGTAGATTGAATAAATTCTTATAAGCACAATGTTAGAACACGTAGGAACTTATAGAACTTATAGAAACAATGAAAAAAGTAAACAAAGGTACCTATTAACTCATTAATATGGTTAATTTTTAATTTAAGAAGTAGTTCAATTATATATATATATATAAAATATAGAAATATATATATATATTATGTTCAATACAGTTTTGATTCATTTAGCCATTTTGTAATAGTATTTTTTTTATGTAAATAATTTTTAAAACTGTTTTTAAAAATATTTAACATTTTATTTATTACATTTATGGTATTTTAAGTCCATTTTCATTATCAATTAATGTTTAATTTTTATTAATTAAAAGTAATTGTTTTTTTATCATTTAAATTTGTATTTATAAAAGGTTCACAATAACAATGTGTGCTATTAATTTTTTTATACATTTATATCCTAAATATCTTGCAAAGTAACAAAACAGTCTTCCAAAGTAACATCATTAATTACATTTTCAATATTAAAAAATTCTCATCAGTTGATATAGAAGAAAGAGATAAACGATAGTCTATTCTATAATCAATGATAATAATAATAATGAACAATATTGATATTTTACTATTATATGTTAATTACAAAATTATAAATACAATTTTATGCATTTTTAATTTACTCAATTCATACTGTACTAATACTAGTATGTAAGTTAGTATGTTAGTATGTAAGTAAGTTTACCACATGTGTAAGCTACCTATATTTGAATATGCAACAAAAAATTTAAGTCATCCCTATGTTAAAATTTCATTAGTACTCATGTATCCATCGAGGATGTATTGTACATTATCGTAATTTATTATTGATTTATTATATGAATTATTATTTATTATTTCTACGCATCGACTGATAAAGCGATCCATGAAATTTGTAAGTTAGATCAGTTGCGTTCAAATAATCTCGCGAGCAATTCCGAGCTCGATCGAGATGTGTTTTAAGTTATACTACAATCCATTTAATAAAATTACCCGTGTTTTGATAAATTAAAGTTTTGCGTACTTTATTACAGCACAGGTAACCCTGAGCCCAATAATACTCGTAAAAAATTTAAAATTAATTTCGTCAAAATTACGATTTCTATGAATTTTTTTGTTTTTTCGTTATTTTTTCATCAACCAAGGAAAAACTTTTGAGAAATTCGAAAAATAGGTCGAATAATATACTAAGTAGATGCAATTAACTATCGAAAGCATACCCTATTTATGGTAATCCGACCATTATTTATACCCGAAAAAATGTTTTTAGGTTATTAAGAATAGATAAAATATCATAAAGATTCAATTTTAAAAGCTTAGAAAAAAATTCTTACTTACGATTTTCATAATATTTTGTAAATTGATTAAGTAGTATATGACTAGGCTTTTATAAAAAATTTTAAACCGTCAAACTCAAAATTGCATATAATATTAAACCAAAAAATCAACTAATCCATTCCAAATTTTACCACTGTGTAAAATGCTTATATAAATACTCAATAAAATTTTGAACTCTCTAAGATTAAAACTCAATTAGTTATTACAAAATAAAAAAAAATTAAAATAACGGAAACCATAATTTCTCCACCATTTTTTGGTAGGTTTTCTTCTTCCAAGGAAAAATTTTGAGAAATTCAAATAAAGGAACAAAATAAAGTACCAACTAGATGCAACGTGTTACCGAAAGCTTACTCTATTCGTGGTAGTCGGACTAATATTCCTACTCAAAATCGTGCTTTCAAACATAAAAAAAAATATCATTGTAAAACAAATACATTCCTCAAGTAGCTCAAAATCGAGGGTAGGTCGATTCTGGACGTATGTAAACTAAACTTATATTTACTTCAAATTGCATTAGTTATAAAATATTTAAGACCGAATTCGTTAAAATCACAGTTTCCGTGAATTTCGCAGTTTTCCAACCATTTATTGGTAGTTTTCTTATTCCAAGAAAAAACCTTTGAGAAATTCAAAAAATAAACTTAATAAGTACCAAGTAGTTGCAATTTTTAACTGAGAGCATACCCTACTTGCGGTTATCGGACCATAATTTTTATCCGAAAAAATATTTTTAGACATAAACATTGATTAATTATACACTGTATTATATTATTGTATAATTAATCAATAACATAAAAAAAAACATTGTAAAACCAATTCATTCTTGGCTTCGATCAGAATTTAAAACTGACAAAAACAACATGTTCAGGAATACTAAGTACATTATTGTTAAAAAATAAGGTTAGGTTAGCCTTACCTAACTTTATTAATACAACATGATGAGTTCAGTAAATTAAAAGAAAATATACATACATTTTGTATTTTTAAATAAAAGAATATAAATACAAAACAAAAAAACTTTTTTAGTAAATAGTAGATAGGTTAGGTTAAGTTAAAAAAATAACAATTTTATTTTGACAATACAATAAAAAAAAATAATAGTTTAATCACAAAACTATATAAATTCATAAAAATAATGTTCAAGCATAATAATTTAATAAGTCTTATATTGTTATTAATTAAACAATAACAGATACGAAAAATGGAAGAATCAATTATAAATTCTTATATTATATACAATACTACAATAAATAAAACGTACAATGGATTATTATACATTAATAAAATAATATAAAACAAATTTGGTTAAAACGGATTATATAAGTATAATTAAACAATGGAATCAATCAATCAATTCACTTGAAAAAAACATAGTATAAAAACACTATTATAAAAATAGGCCGATTGTGGACGTTCCTCCTTCGTCCCTTCGGTCCTCGGAGAAATTATTGGTTTATAATAATTATTAAGATTTGAATGCAATAATATTGCATTAGAAAATACGATTCTGAGCGAATATATTGCAATGTATAATACTGATAATCCATTCCAAAATTTACCACAATTGTTAATTACATATGTAAATATGCAAAATAAATTTGAAATCCCTACGAACAATATTCAAGGAGTTATCATTTTATGATAAAAATTGTCAGTTACGATTTTCAAAATATTTTGTAAATAGATTAAATAGTATTAAGTAGAATTCTATAAAAAATTCATACCGTTAAATCAAAAATTGCAGGTTATATTAAATATTTTTGGAAAAAATTCAAAGCTCAAAAATTAGCCAAAAAACAAACCAATCCTTTTCAAAATTTTACTAAACGTAAATATTACCTATATTAGTACTCAAAAAAATTTTCAAGTTTCTACGATCAAAACTCAATTAATAATGAAGAAATAAAAAAAAATTAAATAACGGAAACTGTAATTTTACCAATTTTCCGCTTCACAAGGAAAAACTTTTGAAAAAAAATGAGCTAAATTTTTTACAAAAATGTTTAATATTACATGCAATTTTGGGTTAAATGGTTTTAAAATTGTATAGAAGCTTACTCAAATACAACTTAAACTATTTCCAAAATATTTTTATACCGACAACTTTTTTGTACGAGCTTCTAAAATTTGAATATTAGTAGGATATTGAATATTATATTTTTTTTTTGTCTGAAGATACTTTTTCGAGTAGAATAATGGTCCGAATACCAAAAATAGGCTATGCTTTTGAAAATTGCGTCTAGTTAGTACTTTATTTAGCTCATTTTTGGAATTTATCATTGTTCTTTTCTGGGAGAAGAAAAACTGCCAAAAAATGACGGAAAAACTTAAAAATATACGGAAATCGTAATTTTGATGAAATTGTTTTTAGATTTTTCGTGATAACTAATGCAATTTCGAACGTAGGTATTAAAAATTTGTTTTTAGTTTTCTCATAGGTAGTTTACATACGTGATAAACTTATCGAACGACCTATTAGTATAATATTTATAATATATTGTTATATATTAAGTTTCGTTCACAATCGTATTTTGTAATGCAATATTATTTTATTCAAATCTTAATTATAATTAACCACTAATTTCCACCGATTTTCCGTCATTTTTTGGTAGCCTTACTCCTCCCAAGGAAAAACTTTTGAGAAATTTGAAAAATGAGCTATTTAAAGTACTAACTAGACGCGATTTGCTATCGAATGCATATACCACTTGTGGTAATCGGACCATTATTTCTATCCAAAAAAGTGTTTTCATAAAAAAAAAAAAACATCTTTGTAAAACCATTACATTCTTCGCTTCGCTCAGTATCTAAAATATCTTTGTAGAAACAATACACTCATCGCTCCGCTTAGAATCTAAAAAATATTTCAATAATATCTAGTTAGTTTCTTATAATATATCCTAAGACTGAGCCACATAAAATTAAAGAACATTGTTAAAAGTAAATTTATTATATGAGACAAAGATTCATATGTATATTATTTACTTATGTTTCTTCTTTATTTATTTATTTTTTAAAGCATACAGTTAATACATGACAAATTAAATTGCATAAAGTATATTTACATATATATTTACATTTCCTACTTGAGATTTAGTTTTCTATAAAATACTAAGATATAATATACATATTTTATACTTTCTTCTTATTTCTGGTATTTCATAGAATGCCTAATTGCATTAAATAGTAATACTACCAGTAACAAACACACATTTATTATGCAATTTCAAAAGCAGTTCAGTAGATACACACATATATGTATTATAAATAAAGTTTTTCAAGCACTTGTTATAAATATATATATTTATTTAAGTTAATAAAATAAAGTAAATTGAAATATCATGTTATTAAGTAATAAATATCAAAGATATTTTATTATAATTACATATCATATTATTTGTAATTTAATTTGTTTAAATATATTTTTAAGTTTCAAATTTATATTATATTTTAAATCGTATGATTTGTTGCTAATTTCTTATAATTATTGTATATTTGTATACATTATGCCACTTTTGTAATAAAAAAAACAAAACAAAACCAACAATTTTAGTTAAAGACATACTTTTTTCATTTTATATTTTAGTGGCTCATGCTCGTTGCTGTTACTGTTCTATACAACATGGTATTTGTGAGCGGTCGCGGAGTATTTTGGAAATTAAACAATTCAATTCCGATCACTTGGATGATACTGGATCGCATTTCTGATGTAATCTACGTCCTTGACACTGTAATACACGCTCACGAAGGTAATATTATTATCAATATGAGTAACGTATCATTACATTATTAATAAATTAAATCCTTTCTCATATTCTGCTGTAGACATTGGAAATGTCTAACCGCGATGCAAATACTATAAAATAACATGTAAAACAATTAATTAACTAATAAGCTAATAAACACAACCACGCGAATTGTGTAATTATGTTGCATAAATTTAAATTTATCATTATGTGTTCTATGTTTTGGCCTTGATATATTTTTAATAATTAAATGATTGAGTATATATTTAAGTATGACAATATGAAAAATAACTTTATATTTAGTTCAATTTACTTTAAAAATTTTAATATCGAAAATCGATCACTGCTAAAGTATAGAAGATATAATAACAAATTTAAGTATGTTTTCAAAATCAAATTCCTTGAATAAAAAACTCACAATTTTTTTTAACATTTTGGTATTTTAGTTGTTAATTTTAATAAAATTATTATGTTGACATATGATTGTGCATGCTTAAATGTACTATGACTATCATATCTATCTCATTTTAATCTTATTATTCAGTTTGACATTTAATGGCCGAGCGAAATTTCCTCGAAATATTCGATAAGAAAAAGTAAAGTAAGTGGGAATGTTGATTGTGGATGTTCCTCCTTTGTCCCCTAGGTCCTCGGAAAAATGATTAATTTATTATATTTAAGGTTTGAATGCAATGATATTGCATTAGAAATACGATTCTGAGCGAAACTTAATATATTACAATATATTATAATGATAATCCATTCCAAAATTTTACCACGTGTGTAAATTACGAATGTAAATATTTAAAATAAATTTCAATATCCTACGATCTAAACTTAATTAATTATCAAGAAATAATATAATGGAACCGTAATTTTGCCGATTTTCAAGAACTCTTACTTTAAAAGCTTATATATAAGAAATTTTTTTTATAAAAAAAACAGTCATTCACGATTATCGAAATATTTTGTAAAAATATTAAGTCGTATATGTCTAGACTTCGATAAAATTTTCAAACCAATAAAATAAAAACTGCAGGAAATATTAAACATTTGAAAAAACCAAAATTCTATACTTAGTCAGAAAATCAATCAATCGTTTCTAAATTTTTTCTTGTAATGAAGTTCATCTAAGTAAATAATCGGACTATTATTTCTACCCGAAAAAGTGTCTTCATACATAAAAAAAAAATATTATAATATTCATTTCTACTGAAATTATTCAAATTTTAAAAGCTTATAAAATAAAGTTGCAAATTACAATTTTCAAAATATTTTGTAATAAGATTAAGTAGTATATGATTAGTCTTTTAGAATTTTTTAGAATTTTTTCTTTAGAATTTTCAAAACGATAAATCAAAAATTTCCGGAAATATTAAACATTTTTGAAAAAAAGTTAAAAGCTCAATACTTAGTCAGAATTTGAACCAATCATTTCAACATTTTTTTCTATAATGTAGAACACTTATTTTGATACTCAAAACACGTTTCAAGTCCCTACAATTAAAATTCAGTTAGTTATCACGAAATTAAAAAAAATAAAATAATGCAACCGATTATTTGCCGATTTTCAAGAATTTTAATTTTAAAGCCTATAAAAAAATTGTCAGTCACGATTTTTAAAGTATTTTGTAAAAAGATTAAGTAATATATGATTATACTTTGACAAAATTGTCAAAGCGATAAACCAAAAATATCCGGAGATATTAAACATTTTTGGAAAAAAGTTCAAAATTCTTTATTTGGCCAAATAATCAAGCGATCCGTTTCAAAATTGTTCCATACTTGTATATTACCTATGTTGATATTTAAAAAAAATTTTAAGTCTCTACGATCAAAACTCAATTAGTTATTATGAAATTAAAAAATTTTAAATAACAGAAACCGTGATTTTGCCGATTTTACATAATGTTTTTGTAGTTTTTTCTATCCCACGGAAAATTTTTAAAAAATTTGAAAAATGAGCTAAATAAGGACCAATTAGATACAATTTGCTACCCAAAATGGTGCCTTCAGACATAAAAAAAAAATCTTTATAAAACCACTACATTCTTCGCTTCGCTCAGAAACTAAAGTATTAATATACAATTGACCATTGTTATAACATAATATAATACAATCAATGGCCGATTTTCAACATTTTCTTGGGGATCTTAGAAAATAATATTAAAAAAAATAATGTTAAAAAGCGAAAAGATAGACTTTAGACGTTTCTTCTTCGTCCCTTCGGTCCTCTGAGAAATTAATAGTTTAATGTAATTAAGATTTGAATGCAATGTTATTGCATTAGAAAATATGATTCTGAGCGAAACTCAATATAATTATACAATATATTATAGTGATATGCCGTTCTTAAACGTATGTATGTAAACGTACGTTCTTCTCGTATGTAAACTATCTGTGAGAATACTAAAAAAAATTCAAATACTTATGTTCAAAATTACATTAGTAATCGTGAAAAATCTAAAATCAATTTCATCTAAATTACGATCCCCGTGAAATTTGACGTTTTACACTTTTGAGAAATTTAAAATATGAGCTAAATAATGTACTAACTACATACAATTTTCTACAGAAAGCATACTCCAGTTGTGGTAAATGGACAGTTATTTATAAAAAATAGCATAATATTCAATTTTACAAAATATTCAAATTTTAGAAGCTTATAAAATAAATTGTAAATTATGATTTTAAAAAGTTTTCAAACCGTTTAACCCAGAATCGCATGTAATATTAAACATTTTTGGAAAAAATTTCAAAGCTCTATAATTCGTCAGAAAATTAACCAATCGTTCCCAAAATTTTTTTTCTTTTGTGAAAAACCTATATGAATACTCAAAACATTTCAAATTGACAAGACTTTTAAAAACATTGTATTGCATTGGGAATTTAATATTTTAAAATTCAATTATTATATCAACTAATCCAAGTAAATTTAAATTTGAGCCATAAGCTGTCATTAATTGACATTATCCATTATTTTTAGTGCCTTTTGGTAATATTTTATATTAATTGTCGATGCAGTAGCTCCTGATCTATTATGAAAATATATTGATCATTATATTTTTCTTATTACTTCGATTTTACAGTATGTTTTGACATCATGGGTAAAGGTATCGGATTACTCGTTGTATTAAAATTTTATTTTTTATTTTTAAATTGTGTTTGTTAGCATATTTAGGAGTTATTTTGATTTCATGTTTCTATAATTATTATAATATATAATTTCTATTACTTGGAAAATAATTTTTAACTTAATGACAAATTAGATGATTCGTTATTTTTTCAAAAAAAAAAAAATATATTTCACCTTATAATAATTATATTTTAAAAATCTACAATTTACGTACACAACATGACGATGGTATATATAATTCATCGTATAGGTTGTATTGTTTTCTAAAAAAAAAATAAAATGTATAGTCTAACATGATAGTAAAGCTTGTCTGTTTGTTTAGGTTTTATGGATCATGGCATTATAATCCATAATTATCAAAAAGCACGGGCAAATTACTTTAAGACATTCAAATGGAAATATGACTTCTTAAGTTTATTTCCCACAGATATAATTAATTTTTGGTGGTTACGCGGTAGATGTTCGGCAAAAGTTCTACCATGTCCAGTAATTGTACGCCTTACTCGACTTTTTCGAATACCAAGGATGATTGAGTTTTGCGAACGCTTTAGAATCAAAACCTATTACCCTAACACTTTTCGTATATGCAAGATGCTAATTGCTATATTTATATTCATACACTGGTATTCGTGCGTATACTTTATTACAAGTTACGTAATTGGCTTTGGGTCGGACAAATGGGTGTACAACTTACAAGGTTCTAACGAGACATTTTATAAACAGTATATTTACTGTTTTTATTGGTCAACGTTTACACTCGCAATAGTCGGTAAGTGAAAACTAAGTAAAAGTAATATTAAAAATAAATAACAAATTTACTAAACATATCACTTAGTATAATATTTTATTCGTTAAGCCCATAATACAATAGTTAAGTTTAATAATAAAAACATACACGTAATTATGGTTTTTAAGAAAGAAGGGGTTTAGTCTAATATACATATAATTTGAAATAATTACACATAAAAACTAAAAACAACAAAATATTTTAAGGAGGGCAAAATTAATTTACATATGGATTTACTTAGTCCCAAGCTCGTCCCCCTAGTTACGTCAATGAATAAATTCATTAATACAACAGTTTATAACATTGTGCATAAATGTGTGATGTGCGTGTGGGCGTGTATGAATATATTATGATTTCGAAATACAATATAAAAATACAGAGATATAAAATAAACATAAATACAGTATTACAATATAACATACAAAATCACCAGACACTGAGAAATTAGATTGTACCTGTTGCAGAGGAGGAGATCTGCAAATTAAATTTAAGGTTTAAAACTCGATGTTTAACCAATAATTAACGAAATCATTTTACAGGAGAGATGCCACTGCCACAAACCCCATTTGAACGCGTGTATGTAGTACTTAATGTCTTTGCCGATATGATCATATTCGCTGCATTTGTAGGGAATATCCTCCATATGATTACGCATAGGAACACTGCCAAAGAAGAATTACAAAAAAAGATTGAAAGTGTGAAACAATACCTGGCGACCAGGCGAGTTTCTAGGGAATTTGAGGCCAGAGTAATGAAACGACTCGCTTATATTTGGAATAACCAACAGGTAACGTCATATGATAATTTATAGTTATTAGTTTTATATGTAAATGTAATATCGTATTTTTAAAACAAAATTAATAATTTTGAACGTAAAAAAAGACACTAAAATAATAATATAACCAAATATTTATTGATCGTGAAAAATATAAAAGAAAACTAATTTTACATTGTTAATTTCATAACATTTAAAGTCATAATATTTAATTAGTAGTTAAATACTTGTAAACTATGTAAATGTTTTTAAATAATTATAATATCAAAACATTTACAAAATTAAAATTAGTTGATTTACATAAAAATTAATTTAATTTAATATTTTCTAATTGTACCTATCCACTATCCAATAATTTTACTAAGCTAAATTATTGTATAAACAATATAATCATATAATATATAATAAAGTTGTTAGATGTAAGCTTCATAAAGATGTAGTATATAAGTATATTTCATTTTATTTAAATAAATAATTATAATAATGAAACAATGAATCAAGAATCTAATTTGAATTATAGGTCCTAAATGATGAAAAGGTATTAAACATTTTGCCAATTAATTTAAGAAATGAAATAGCAATTAACATCCATCTAGAATTTTTTAAAAAAATTGATTTATTAAAACAATGTGATCATGGGGTATTTGCAGAAATTATACCCAAACTAAAACTTTTAGTGAGTACAAAAAATATTACAAATATTACTCAATTGAATTATGTTTTTAATATATTTTTTCTTATTTTATTTTAAAGATGTTCAATCCTGGTGACCATATATGTCACAAAGGTGAAATTGGTTATGATATATATATAGTCAAGGAAGGCATTATCAATGTGGTCGAAGAAGACCAAACAACGGTGCTCGCTACTTTTGCTACAGGGAGCATATTCGGGGAGGTAAAATAAAATTAATTTTTATATAAACTATTAATTATTAAGTAATTTGAATTTTTACATAGGTACATTTTATAAAACATTATATATTTGTATTCTAGAGTAAGTCATTCTTAATTATTTTTAATTATACATTATGTCTCAACTCTCTAATACAGAGATTTATACTTACTTGACCTCAATTTATACCAGAAGAACGAATAAGATCTTTTATAATATATTCTCAATTAAATCTTATACTTTTTGTTATTTTTATTAATATATAATTTAATTTAACACTTTAAACGCGAATTAAGATTTACTATATTATGACTATATTCGTGACATGAATTATAACTAATAACTTATTAGTTATCACATTATCAGTATATCACTGTCACCAGTCTTGTTAAGTATTTAAATACGTTTGATGAATATATTTTAAATACTCAAAGAAATACTTTTTGTTAGTATTTTTATTCCAAATACTAAATACATTTATACATTTATATATTTTTTTTTTATTTAGTTCTAGTTTTGTACCTATTACAAATTTGAATAACCAATGTTTACGTATTTTAATTTTTAGATATTGTTTCTGTAATATTAATTATTATTTTATAACGCCACGACCAGTTGATCGGGATTTTATGAGCGGGCATACGATGCGATAAAAATTTATTAATGTTTATATTAATGACTTTATTAATGGAATATCCTCTCTATATTCTACATAGTAAACAGTCAACCAGCCAATTATTGTTCACCTAAAAATAAGATTATTTGTTTCTGACGCCAGCGACTGGCATTATTTATTTCTTTTATGGCTGTACACCTCTCAAGAATTAAAATATTGAATTGATTATAGTAAGTTATATAGTAAACTTATTATAAGATTACAGAATGATTAACCTCCATCGGTTCCACTCCTGTATACCAAGGCTCACGTGACATGGACTCCACAGGTTTTTATTTTCGATCTATAAATAGTCGTCATCGTATTAATATTATTAAATTATATAATATTAAGTGTTTAAGTCCAGTCCAATACCGCGCATTTTCTGTTTCCCGCAAATAAGTGTACAACGTAAACGTGCCCAACGTGAAATTGTGAAATGGACGATCCATGTCATATTAGTTTATTATTACCGAATAACATATAAATATTTAAATATAAATTAAATGTATTGAAGTAAAAAAAAGTATTTGTTAAGTATTTAAATACTTTTAAAAAAATGTATTTAAATAAAATTTACACAAATATTTAACAATGTATTCTGAATACATTTGAAAAGTATTTTTAATAACACTGACTGCCACCAAAAACAAACAACATTGAAATATCAATTTTCATATTTCTAATTAAATAGCTCATTGATTAATTATTTATATAATTAATAAAATAATCATAATATAGTGATGATAATGTATATCACTGATGTTTATTATTACATAATATTAAACATGAACCACGGTTAGGTTAGATTAGGTTAGGTTAGGCTACAAATTGAGCAAATTCGATAGTGGAAAATGTTGTTAACCTAATTGCCATCGTTTGAAACATTCAATACAAAAAATGTAAAGGTAAAGTTATAAAATATAATGACAAGTGATAATCATAATTTTTTTCTTTTTATAATATGTTAGGATTGTTATAAATAATTGGTTATTACCTAACCGTAATTGGTTGCCTTAACTAAATAGAGCAAACATCAGTAATCAACGATGACAGTGTTTTCTAACGTTTACTAATCGTTTACTAATCGATGATTAACCAGCTACACTGAATTTCTGTATTTTCAAACGTTATCAACGTTTACCTACAGATTTTTATAAAAATTTATTTTGTTCACGGGCGTGTGATCTATTTATTTTCTTATAGACTGTGGTTTACCACTATCGAATTTACTTGTAGATAACCGTGGCATGGACCATAAGCAAATTTATTCGATAGCGGTAAACGTTGACAACATTTGACAATAGAGAAATTCAATGTGTCTGGTTAGTCAACGGTTACTAAATGGTTAGTAAACGGTTAGGGAACGTAACGAGGTTCACAGTTTTTTTTTTACAAAATAAATAAATCACTGTCCGGTTATAAATAATGTGAATTTATTTATTTTATTTCAAAAGATTTGTTGACATTCATACAGTTAAATAATTTTTAATAATTAACAAATAATTATATTCTTAAATAAAATAAAGCTCAACATCGAAAAGATTTTGTTTTTTTGTTTATTCCTTCCACTGTCCAAAAAGAGGCCGCAACGGCCGCTTTTTATTAGCCTGTATTAGGTCATCTTCCGTGCATAAGATGGGGTTCTTTGGGCATACTGATAAATGTGTCATTGTCTGTTCTGGGCCGCATCCGTATTTTATGTCAAAGTCTTTAAAGTAACCCCATCTAGACATGTTCTCTTTTGATCTGCCTATGCCTAGTCTCATTCTGTTGAGGGTTCTTCATGTCTGCCAATCTAACTAATGATCTGGTGGTAGCTGTTCGGCTGGCACCATTCCCCAACTTGTATCTGTGATTTGATCTCTCCATAGAGTTATTCTTGTCTATGATGAGTCTTCTGACACCTTTAAGAAGCTGTTCCTTGACTTGAGACGAAAAATGGGCATGGTTGTTCCAAACATTGGGTGTATTTTATCATTTGTTTGTTTACATTCTAGTTTCGTTATTACAAGTCTACGTATGTTGGAAGGTGCAACACTTGCTAATAAGTATATTTTCTTCATGAGAGTGTTTTTAAGGCGTCCTGTTATAATGTGGCAACTGTTGTTTAATGCCATGTCCAATTTACCCGTATGAGTTGACCGTCCCCAAATAGGGCTTGCATACTCCCTCACGGAGAGCCTCTTAGTTCGTGAGCACGCCAGGTTGATCCAATCAACTTTCGAATCAAGCTATTTTGGGTGTTTATCTTTTTAGCAGTTTTCTCTTAGTGAGATTTAAATTTTAGTGTCCTATCAAGGGTTAATCCTAGATATGTTAGTGTTTTGTTGTGTGTAAGTAATTCTCCTTCCTAGTTAACTCGAAGGTTCAGATTTGCCTCTTTGTTCTTGAGATGGAAAGCGTACAAAAGAGTCTTGCTAGGGTTTGGCTTACGATAGTTATCATTGTAGTAATTACTCATTGTTTCCGGTATTTTGGTAAGTTTTTCTTCTATTATTTTAAATTTATTTTCTTAAACAGCAATTGCTGATTCGTCGGCATATATAAAATATTCAGCACTGTTATCTTTGAATCGGTTGGTCATTAATATATATATATTAACAGTGTCAGGGCTAGGACACTGTTTTGTGGTAAGCCGTATTTTGTATTTCCTCGCTTGCTTTGTTTGCCTACTAATTCCACGAAAAACCTCCGACTGCTTAATAGTGATTCAATGATTTGAGTAAATTTTAAATTTTTTTGTAAAATTGTACATTTTTATTAAGAAGATTCGAAGGTTGACCGTGACGTAGTCAGCTGATAAGTCAGTAATTGTAACCCCTGTAATGTTCTTCTTTCCAATTCTTTTTTAATGAATTGGGTTAGGTTGAGAATTTGACCGATACTAAACTTACCCTGTCTGAATCCTGCTTGCTCTTTAATTAATTTATCATCTACTACTGGGCATAATTTATTTAAAAGCATTTTTTCATAAAGTTTATATGTATGACACAGGGGGAGACTGGTCGATAGCTAGATGGAGAGTTCGGATCTTTCCCCAGTTTAAGTAATGCTACTACTTTGGATTCCCACCATATTTTCGGAAGTCTTGGTGTAGATCTAACATTATTGAAAAGTTTCAGTAGCCACTGATTAGCTGTAGGACCACAATATTGAATTTGTTTTGTATACATGTTATCCTTGCCAGCCGATTTTCCATTTTTCAATGACATCATAGCGATTTCAAGTTCTTCATACAGGAAGGAATCTCCTAGATCAGTGATTTCCTCGATTACTATTCGCTTTACTCTTGGCCTAGGTGATTTTTTATTGTGTTTATTTTTATTACACTTGCCATTTATTAGAAGGTGATGAGAAAATTAATTTAGAGTTACAATTGGAATAGTTAGCTTATTTTTAGGGTCGCAATCCAGCCGTTTGATGAGTTTCCAAGCTTTTTTATTGTTTCATATCTACACTGGTTAAAAAATCGCACCACTTTGTACTCTTCTCTTGTACCAGTGATTTCATTAGTACTGCACCTGCTTCTATTGTATTCTTTTCAGACGGGTTGGCCTCATATAATTATGTGTACTATGTGTATTTATGTTGGGAGTCTACTAGTTCAGGCGTTAGGCCTGGGATGAAATGTGTGCGATAGCCTCTTGGGATATTTTTCCTTGATGCGAGTTTAACTTGGTCTATAAAGTTATCACAGTTCTCATTTGTTGGTTCTATATCAGTTATCAGGCAGTCCAGGTCTTTTGTGAAGTTATCTCAGTTGGTATTTTTAGAATTGTATATTCTCATGTAAGGGATTTTGTTGGTTTTTGTAACTGCCACCAACAAATTAAATTTAATATATAGGAACGTAATGGACGCTACGACCGAACTCAAACTTTACTAGTCGGTCGTTCGTATTCCCGATTTTGATATATTATATAATATTAATTGATATATATATATATTACATATTTATATCGTTTTAATATACCATCATGGATGATTAGTAAAAATCGATTACATAATCACATTTGTCGTAGTATTATATATAATTATGGTTTCTACTGTTAAATAATAAAATATTTTTAGACTTGGTCTAATATCTAATAATTTCTATTAAATTTGTTCTGGCGTGTATTTATTTTTAAAAGCATACACATTTTATTGTTTTAAAATGTCTCGTAAATGTTTCGTCATTAAGTATTCTAGCAGTGAAACAAATATCATATTAATATTGATAATTTAAAATTAATTAATTTAAAATCCCTAAAATAGAAGCTATTACATTAAATGATATAAAATAAAAATAAAATGGTAATAAATGCCCAATATTGTAAAAAAATTACTATTTAATTTTATAGGTTAAAATAATTACCAGAATAAACTAGAGGCTAATCTAATTAACATAAAATCTAGAGGTGCATTATAACATCCAAATAATTTTGTATTTTCATTATTTTTTTGATAATAACAAATTAATATACTTCTCATACAGTGATTACAAGAATAAAATTCTTATATCTATAATAATATAATTAACATATTATATTACAGTAAAAATGCAGAAATATTCACCTATAACTAATATAGACCAGATTAAAGTCAATGTTAAAAAAAGTGTTAAAATTAGTTAATACATGAGTAATGTTATTTATGTAAATATGACTTTTAATTTTAATTCATTTTTTTAATTCAATATTTATTAATTTTGTTTATATAATAATATAGTTGTTAAGTACTTTCACACGTAGTGGTTCACTCGCTGGCGATTGCGGTTTTAAAACTGCTGTTTGCTTTCACACATAAGTTATCGAAGAGTGATAAATCGTTGTCTGAGAATGAAAAGGTTCTAAATCAATTTTTTTGTAAAAAGGTTTTTTTCATAATTATAGTTAATGTTTACTGTTTTATGGTTTAATCTTGAAATCGAATCGATCCATCGATTATTTAATGAGATACACAAAATTAAAAGATTTTAACTCATACAAATATGAATGATAAGGACGAAACTGAGAAATATCAGTTACAACCTTTTCATTCTAAACAATAATTAAGAATGAAATAGTTCTAAATGGTCTTTTAGAAATAAATTTGAATTGATATACAGATTAATTAAATAAAGGTGCACCACTTAATTACATTGAACACATCTAAATGTACTTTGTAGTAAGCATACAATATAATAATAATAGGTAGGTACTCAACTTGAAATACTAAATATACTATGTTGCATAGGTGCAACTAGGGGGGCTTGGGAGGGCTAAGCCCTCCACAATGATCAGCAGCCCCCTCAGTTTTTAAAACGAAATTAACTTTAATTATTAAATATTAATCGTGTTGTATTGATAATTGATTTATATACATATACAAATTATAATTTTTACTATTTAGATTATAGGTGAATGTGTAAAAGAAATTAGACCCCCTCTAGATGTTGTAACCTTGTTGTGCTTATGCTATGTTGTATTAAATAATCAAAATATAGTTTATGACTTAGTGTAATGATCTACAACAATTTACATTTTGAAGTTTGTATCATTGAATAGAAAAAAAAGTGCTATTTTAATTATAGAAAAATTGCAGGATCAATACAACTAAATATTAGAAGATTCAAGAGAATTATGTATGAAGTGGAATATTCCCTTCAAGTTAAGTGAAACTCGTCAAAGATATACTAAAAAGTATTTTGATGAAGTAGACAGTAGTCGCCGGCTTACTACAATTGATTATAATTTTAGAGTTACTTTATTTTACCCAGTTGTAGATACAACACTTTTACAATTAAGAGTCAGATTTAAAGGAATGAAAACTGTGTGTGATGATTTTATTATATTAATACCTGAAATATTAACATCAATGGCTGAAGAATTGATTGTTAAGTCATCATATGACTTCATTAACAAATATAAAGAAGATATCAGTTTAGACTTCACTCGTCAACTTATTGTAATCAAAGGATATTTATCTTTCAAATTTTAAACTAACTATGTTAGAAATATGTCAATTCATGATTTAGCTGATACTATTGTCAAGGAAGAATTGACATCAATATTTACCGATGTATTTATCGGTATTATAATTTTCTTGACTATACCAGTGACATCTGCTTCAACTGAAAGATCCTTTTCGAAGCTTAAACTCATTAAAAATTATTTACGGAACTGCATCGGTCAACAGAGACTTTCAAATATAGCTTTGCTTAATATTGAAAGACAGCAAACAAATGATATTAACATAGAAAATATAATTAACAATTTTGCCAACAAAAAGTTAAGTAAAAAGAATTTTTTGAAGTGACCATAATATAATTTTTTTCATTTTTTCTATCGACTGTTAATGTATAGTGTGTTCAATTTATTTGCAATTTATTTTTTATTTGATAATTATTTATATTTAAAATTGATAAAAAAGGTTACAAATTTGTAAATACATACCTAATTTAAATATGTATGTGTTTTAATTATGTTAATCTTATTATGTTATAAATAATATGTATGAGTAAAAATTAATTTTCAATAAGTAGTTAGTTTTTAAATTTTTAAGAGAGGGGGGCACTAATTTTATTTACACACGGGCCCAAATTGGTGTAGTTGCGGCACTGCTTCCAGATCAATTTAATGTAAATTTTACTATTTTGCGTGAACACACTGATAAATTTTTTAATTATTACAGTATGAGAATTTCATCTTTTGATGAACTGGTAAGTAAATAAATTAAACTATACTTACTTTTCTATATTTTTATATGATTTATTAATCTATAAAAAGTATTAAAAGTCATGACGATATTAATTAATTTGTTAAAATTTGTTGAAATGTTACGCTACGTGGGTGTTTTAACAACTGACCCCGCTCGCGGGAGAACCGCTGTGTGTGAATATACAAATTTAAAATACACTGTTTAATTATGGGCAGCAGCAGCGGTTGGCCGCTCAAAAATGAAACAAATTCAATTCTGAGCGGTCGCCAGCGGCTAGAAGCGGCTCGGGTTTCCTGGTGTGAATAAAAACATTTAAATGTGTGTGTTTAATTGAAGGTGGCAGCCGCCGTGATTCTAAAACCGCTGCCGCCAGTGGCCGAACCGTTCCGTGTGAAAGCAGCGTTTTAGGCTATTGTGTTTTAGTTATTTGCATTGATATTTTGAATATACAAATGGCGTTGATTATCGTAGTGTATTTTTTGTTATTCACCTAAATATTCCTTTTGTAAAACAATTCATTGTCATCGATTAAACATTCTTATTAACATGGTCTTAAAAGATAAAGTCCAATCACTTCCACTCGCATGCCTTTTAATATGTTTTCACTTAAAAAAAAAAAAAACATTTCCAATCATGGCCACCATATCGTAAAGCGCTGCTAGTTCTACGCTGCTATAGTTGCAACTTTAGTACATTGCCGTTGCTAGGAAAGTAAACGTTTGCCGTCAAACTATCAGCGCACGTTTTAAAAGTGTCAATATTTAATAAGATATTTGCATATTTAACTGGATCATTTATAAGAAAAAGATAGCACCATGATATTTAGCATGGTCGGGAATTTTTTTTAGTATTTATTTCATTCGTTATAAATTATTTGAAGCATCAATCGCTTCAATACTTTGTGTACTCGTATTATTAGATTAGAATCCTTGAACCATATTATCATGCTATAAAAAAAAAAAAAAAAATACAGACTTTATGACATATTTTCTATATGTCTGTGAATATTTATTAATTTTTTTAAATGTTCTTGGTTGAGATATTGCCTCATTCACATTGAATACTTATAGCATTACTTTTAATCAAAGGAAATTTATTATACATGACTTCATATTTATAGATCTATATAATATTACGAAAATATACTTTTAACCGAGGAAATTATTATTTCAAATATTTCATTTATTGTTTACAGTACTAGGCCGATGGAAACTATAAATTTTAATTTATAATGAAGTGTATTATTCAATAAATAGTAATATGAAAATTGTAGTGTAAATATCTAATTTTAAACATAATTTTAAAAGTCGAATAAAGGTTAGGTTAGGTACATAGGTTTACTTATGCATATTTACATAGCTTGTATACACGCGAAATGCGTGATTCCAAATTAGGGTGGTCAAATAATAATTAATTGTGAATTTAATTATACAAAAAAATAACTAAATATAAATACTAGTTTCTATATTATATATAATCAATGATAAGACATAAAGTTGAGTTTGATGCACTTTTTTCAAATTTGAACTAAAATGTCCTAATAATTAAGTATAACTAATAATAGTCATAGTACCTATATAAGATACAACTATTATTAGTTGCAGTGCAGATCCTCAATGGAGCGTTAAATTATTGATGATGATGAAATGTATAACTATTTGTGTTTTATGCCCCTATATCTTTAGGTTAGCGTATTAGAAATTGCCGGCAATGAAATGGGGAATAGAAGAATTTCGACCGTCAGGAGTCATGGATATTCAGAAATATTTGCTTTATCAAAAGAAAATTTATGGACATTAATGATAAATTATCCAATTATAAAAAATAGACTAATGGAACATGCTTGTAATATTTTACGATCTAACAATCTGTTAAATGAAGAAATTTACATGCAATCACAAATAGAGGAAGAACCTATACATAAATCTATTGCCAAATTAGGTATGTGATGTATTAACTAATAATTTTTATTATTATTATGGTATTTTAAATTGACCATGTTCTAATCATAATGTGTATATATAATACATAGAGTAAGAGTGTCACTCAATGATATAATATAAAGCAATGTTTAAAGCGAATAAGGGGTAGTTGTCCGAAAAATGATAAGAAACCAAGAATGATAAATATTTGGTATCGAAAAAATACTAACAACTATTGTAATTAAAATATATTTTATTTATTTTATTAAAATAAAATAAAGCATTATAATATAAAATTGATAAAGTTAGTGTAATAATAAAAATTGTATAATTTGAAAATTTTAATTTTAATACTCTAATTATCTTATGCTACTAATAGCATATTAGCTATATTCCTATACATATATATATATATATATAGGAATATAGTATACGAGTGCATGTCTAATTTAAAACTAATTTACATTAAAAATTAAAATGAAAAGTACTTCAACTATAGAAATCACAATTTACAATAGTTAGGTAATGAATTTTAAGTTATAATACAATGATTAAGTTCACTATTTCTTTATAGTCGGCATTATGTTCCTTAAGTTCAGGAATGATATATATATTTAATATTTTTAAAGGTTTATGGTTAGAATACTGATTGTTTTTGATTGAAAGTATCTAAAATATTTTTCCAAGTATCATTTATTTAATTAGTTGCTCTAACTATCAGTTTAAAAATTTTCAATTATTAAAGACTGTTACTGTAGGAGCTATATTTTTTTATTAGGTACATGTAATAAATTATTTTATCAGTTATAGCTTATAAATAAAAACAAATAATAATAGTATAACTTGTAATGAATTAAAGAATTAGAAAATATGTAATTTATTATTTATGGAATTAAGTATTCAATGATATAATTATATAAATGTATTTGGTTTTGTTAAAAAAAAAAAATATTTACAATATAAGGTTATAAATTATAATAAAACAGTATTCATATAACAGTACTCATTCATGAATGTATTATTTATGAATATAGGTGTACATATAAAAATATGCTAGAAATGTAATTAGTAGGGTATCATGAATTTAGAATTAGACTTAGGTTAGGCCGAAAAAAAAATAAAGGTGTTGACACTATTCTTGACCTCTTCTTTCTAATCTTTTATGTCTTGTAGCCATTGTTATCATTACTTATTATCACGGTTCTATTCTATCAACAACCGTGCTTATTATGCATTTTATGCATGTATATAACATGGTCATTATTAAAGTAAATATTGTGATTATATATAAAATAAAATATAGTAAATAACAATTTTTCCAATGCACAGAAAAACATTGAATCATATATGTTTTTGAAGGATTTTGTTAAAAAAACGGTATCAATTTTTTCTTTATGTAATTAAACAGGACTTTGATTGAAAAATATAATAAAATTCCAAATGTGTTTAGTTTTCTTTCAGTTTTCTTTGTTTATCGATATCATGCATGTGCATTGTTTTAAATTATAATAGTGATATTGATTCATATTCTTAAAATTATGTATTGAAATTAGACAAAATAATATAAGCTCGTTGGTTATGACAAGAAGGAGGAAATTTATTATTATTTTGTTATGAATTATGCTTATAAGTCAGTCAACACTGTTTACTATGAATAGAGTTTATTTTTAAATCTACTAAATGTATATTAATAAATACTAAACTTATATTTCATTATAGTATTATACGCATTAGGCATATTATAATGCATAATATAAGTATATAACACTAATATTTAACAATTAATTAATTTGTATTCTTATTATTATTTTGCATAGGTAAATAATATCTTAATTAACAATATTTCTTTGCATTTCTAGAGAGTCAATTATCGGAGATTCGTGAATTAATAATACGTGAAAATAAGACTATCAAATATCATTTAATGGAAATATTACATTTTCAGTATAAATAATTTAATAATAATTTAATTTAAATCAATTGTATTAAAACATAATGTCATTAACTTATTATAATTATAAACTGTGTATGTCAGTGATATACATTTTTGTTTTTTTTATATTAAATGAAATTATAAAATAATCATACTATATATATTAAGTTTATATTCTTCATTAGAAAATATGAAAATACAATTAGATTTATTAGTCAATAAATATCGTTATTGGTTGTATAATATTTATTATTTTGTTATGTTTTGACTTAAAATACTATAACACAGACAGAATAACAATGTATAAATTCATAATTTAAATTTGTTACCATTTACAAATACTGGAATTTCTTGATATTTATACAAACATTAAATTGATTTAACCAATTTAATACCATTTATAATTTTTCCTTGCACATTTTTATATTTTCTTCACTAGGCTCGTGTGGTTCTATACTTAGTGTCCCATATCTGTTTACTAATTGCAATATGTTCGCGAAAAATTAAAATTTTTGAATGCAGTTTTTTTAAAATGTATTATTTAAGCAACATACTATAATATTACCTTTATTACTTGTTAAAAAAAGACGTTTCATAAAAAAATAAAATCTTTATTTTTTTAATTTATGTAAAATTTGAAGATAACCATTTTAAAGAGTATATTTATATGAGAATTTTGACGGGTCGATCTCTTAATTTAATCAAGATTTTAATTTTTGGGATTTTTTTACATTTATTAGAGATATGATATTTCTGACGTCATTATTATTTATTATAGCGTATATATTGGAAATGGTCATTCTGACGAGGCCGTTTTGGCGCGAGGTTATTTTGGTGTAAAAATTACTCGATTCAATATCGATCTCAAAAAAATTTTTTTTTTCAATATCTTTAATACTTTCATATTTATTATATAATACCCTGATTACAGGGCCGTATTAAGGGAGGCAACGGTCCCATATTACCTTAGCGGCAATTTTTGATAGAACGGCAAATTTTTACTAGACCATAAAATTTCATCTAATATATTTTCTTCTATACAGAACTAAAGCAGTTATCGTGTCATTAGACGATATTTAGTTACAAAAAAATTATTGATGGTTTTAAATATAATATTTTTTTTATATTTCTTAAATCTTTTGTGCATTTCATGATTTTATTATGTAGGTATTTCTACCTATATTTGAATAGAAATAAGGGTACACTTTTTTTTCTGTTTTATTTAAAAAAATATGTGTTTTTATTTTCGAGGAAGGGTGGACGGAAAAATTGTGTTGTCCAGGGGCAGCAAAAGCCTAAATACTGCCTTGCCTGATTAGGTTAAGTTATAACATTGTATAACAAATGCAGGAATATTTTCGATATGCTTGCGCCGAGGTGCATTAGGCTACGAGCAGAGTCGTGTGCATGCATTATATTGTTAATAAAGTATTTAGAATTTTAAGAAATTAGTCATTTTATAATAATCTTTAATGATATATATGTGTGTGTGTGTGTGTGTGTATTATGTATGATTTTGAAATGATTAGTAATAAATCATATAATAATATCATTTTTGTTAATTAAATTTAATCAATATAATGTTTTATAATTAAATAATTTTTACGCCAAAATGAGTCTTTGCTAAAATAACCTTACGCCAAAACGTCCACGACAGAATGTCCTAGACCCGTATATATTGGGTGTGTTCGTCTTGGATGCGTTGACCGCTTTAAGTCACTAATAGCACTTCAAGTACCGTTCGTTTTTGAGTATCAAAAATCTCATACTATAACTATGATATCGTAATCAATAGCTGTTACGTCATTAATTGGCGCTCACGACCGTTATTTTTCTCGTGGTAGTGCAGTATGAACGTGGTGCTGATCGTTGTGATAACTAATAACTACGTAAAAATACTAAAAACTGTTTTAAAATTCATGTTCGTTACATTTTATTGTTTATTCGTTGATATCTATAATTAATATTACGGTAATATCATAGGCGTGCTCATCCAATTTTCGAGGGTAGTGGACATTTTTTTGTTTTACTTACCACATGATTGAGAATAACATACTAGAAAGCTTAGAAGACTAAAATCTCCGAAATATCTTTTTAGTCCCCCTAAAAATAATTTATGTACTACATAAATAAAAACACGGGGGCAAACACCATTTGGCTTATATTAAAACTAAAAACTTAAGAAAAAAATTTCTTTCTGATCTGGCAAGTAGTGCCTGAGCATTATAGGCACTACCCGTGGGCACACCTATGATGTTACCTAACATATAATATACATTTATAATAAAGTTTATTATTATACATTTACAGCAATTGCCTGTTGTTGGCTATGCATTATTATTTATTTATAACTTAGGTTTATTATAGATATTAAGATAAAAATTATTAAATAAATTTTGCACAAAAAAGCAAACAGTCAAACAAAATTAAACTCTGATAGCCTTATCAATCAAACGTACTGTGAACTGTTTCTATGTTCATGATGATACAAAAGTGTTTGCGTTTGATTGGCCAAATAAACACCCCCATATTGTGTAATTGTGATACTATGATAGTGCGATGCAATTATAAAATTATGATATTTTTGTAGCTATAAAATTCATAGATAATAAATTATAATATTATAATTGGTTGATGTAATCTATATCTATGATAACATTTTGTAAGTACTGAAAGCGCTCATGATAATATTGATAAAACAAATTTTACGTGCATTAAAATATTAAATTATTTTAATTCGGAATCTTGATTAAATTAAGAGAACGTCACATCAAAATTATCATATTAATATACACTTTAAAATGGCTATCTTCAAATTTTAAAAAATAGGTTAAGAGTTAATTTTTTTATGGGATATTTTTTTTAAACAAGTAATAAAGATAATATTATAGACCGTTGCTTAAATAATAACTTTAAAAAAACTAACAACCTGTTTAATATATATTGTATCCCAACAAATTTTGAAACTATATGTAAATATTTATAGCCATTATACTTATTTATTTATGAAAATGATATTGTATCTTAATTATTATAGGTGTTGTGTGTATTTGCAATACTTATTATATATTACTTATAACTATTATGTATTATAAAAAAAAATTTTAAATTGTATTTAGAATTTAGTAATAATAATAAGTATTATTATATATTAATATTATGTATATTATATAATAACACCTAAATTCATATTGTTGACTACTAAAAATCTCAATTTTTAAAATAGTATAAATAATATTTTTTTTTTATTGTATTGCATAAATTGTTTCATAATAAAAAAAATATATTGTAAAAAAATTATGTATTGTAAAGTGTAATGTTTTTTAAATTTAAAACTACCGAAAATCAGCAAAATTACAGTTTCCGTTATTTTAATTTTTTTTATTTCATGATAACTAATTATGTTTTGATCATAGGGATTTGAAATTTATTTTAAGTATTTACATAGTTGTTCTACTTTACAAAAAAAAAAAAAAATGGAAACGATTGGTTGATTTTCTGACTAAGTATAAAGCTTTGAAAAGTTTTCCAATTTTAATATTACATGCAATTTTGGGTTTAACGATTTGAAAATTTTAAAGAAGCCTACTTAAATACTATTTAATCTATTTACAAAATATTTTGAAAATTGTATTTCTCAATTTTTTTTAAAATCTTTTAAAATTTGAATATTTAGTAATCTGAGTTTTCTGATCTACATCTACTAAATAAAATTTAATATAATTTTCAAAAAATAATAGAAGTTCATTAAAATTAGCTTTAATGCTCCTTATATTTCCATAAAATACATTTAAATATTTACTTTCGTATAAGTTATATTCGTTAATAAATTCAGAAATACCGTTAAAATATTTTGTTTTGTAATTTAAAAATGAATTTATTGATTAAATAAGATCCATTTATTATTTACCGTTTTTTTACCTTCATATATGTAAATGTAATTATAAATTAAAAATTAAAGAATTTTAAACTATTTTTAATAGAAAACCTTCGTCTGCAATAAAAATATCGTAGGTGCCTTTATTTTTTTAACAAATATTTTAGCATCTTTAAACCATATAAATTCATATCCAACCTCTTGAGACTTTGAGTAGGATGATTTAGGACTCTGGAAACGCAGCCGCAGCATCTGCAACACCCATAACCTTACCCACAGCGCTCCACCTATCCTAACCATTTACTTTTATAACGACTACGTAACCTATGTTTATTTTAATCCCTTCCATTTTTTCTTATCTTTGATTTTTAGACTTTTCACTTTTACAAAGACTATGTAATCTATGATTATTTTAATCCCTTCTATTTTTTCTTATCTATCATTAATTTTTAGACCTTACACTATTATTACGACTACGTAACCTATGTTTATTATAACCCCTACCATCTTTTCTTATCTATCATTAATTTTTAGACATTACACTTTTATAACGACTATGTAACCTATGTTTATTTCAACTCCTTCCAATTTTTCTTATCTCATAATTAGTTTTATCAATGTACATACATATTATTATCATCAAATGCGCAATATATATTTATTCGATCGTCAATCACATAGCTTATGAGTATTGTACCTTTCCACTATTTATCACCCTACCGAGTACCGATCAAACGCTAACATCAATTTATCTATGGAAAAATATTAATATTCTGGTTGAGAATCAAACTGGATATATGTACATGACACATTTTTTTCCCTATTAATATTACTAGTAATTACTGCAGTATTTAAATAATAAAACCCATATCGTAAATCTATCTGATCGTTAACAGTCCGCTACCCAGACCTACTTAAATATTCTATTAGTTTATATAATAATATTTTAATATACTATAATCGAACTACGTTGTCATCACATTAATAAACTAAATATTAATTATCTCTTTATAATGTCGAATTATTATACATTATGCATTATTATTATTATATATATACATATATAACCGAGTATCCCTGTGACATTCCAATCGATTTATTACGCTTACCTATTTAAATATTTGATGTTCGATACTATATGGACAATCAATGATTAACTGTGTGTCGATAAGTTGTCGGGTTTTTTCCAATATTTATTGATAATTGTTCATAAATAATAGTTGTCTAAATTATGGGAGTTAGTTACGTGACGAATCGCGACGGATGCGCGTCAGAAAATAAATTAGTTTAAATGTAACTCAAAATTAAAATTAAGTGCGATTTATGATTAAATGTATAGTTAAAGGTTAAATATTTATACCATATTTGTAAGTTGCAATAAATAAATAAGATTTAAATAATAAAGGGGGATCGTGTATTCTAGATATATTTAAAAAATCAATATCCTCCATACGATCCCACAATTTGGTCCTTCGGGCAAGGATTGTGTACAATAACGATTTTGTACGCACAAAAAATATAAATAAATATACGACCAGTGAAGTGCGTGTGTTTTGCAAAATTAATATTTTTAATTAATATTACAAGCAGTTTCACCATTGGAATAAGTTCGAGCCACAAACCAAGGTAAGAGCTAAAATAGTCTTTATCCACGTTTTTTCCATATTTCCATTTATCTTTCATCAATCTAGCGAACCACACAGTATAATAGGCATAAAGGTTGTTGAAAATTTCCTAAATAATCGCGGTTAAGTTGACGAATATTGAATAAACGATAAACGATCGTTATAATGCAGGCGTCGGACCAGTCAAATTTACTGATAAACTGGCGCGGAATAATAAAAGGCCAATTAAAGCGATTCGGAAATTTTGTGAACGGCTTCAAAGATAATAGTGGTATAAGCCAGTTAAAAATAAGAAGGGAAAGGGCAAACGAGTTGTGGGAAGAATTTCAAAGCATACAACGGTCCATAGAAGATGGAGTTGGGGGTGAACCAGACGAAACTGAAGACCCATACAGAATTGAATTCGAAGAATTGTATTTCACAATAATAGCGCAGTGCGACCAATTGATAGAAAAAATGAGGAATCGCAAAATGCATTGGAAAAAAGTACTAGTGATGTGTCGAGCTATGGGTCGATGGTAAAATTGTCAGCCATAAATGTACCAAAGTTTAGCGGTGATTATAAACAATGGGACACCTTTCATGACATGTTTGTATCACTAATACATCGAAACGAAACGCTGACGGACGTACAACGATTTTTCTATTTAAAGGCATCGTTGACTGACGAAGCAGCAGATACGATAAGAAGTTATGAAATGTCAGATAAAAATTATGCGATCGCATGGACTAGTTTAATTAATAGATATAATAATAAACGTATTTTGGTGCAAAATCATACGAGAGCTATTTTTGAATTAAAACCAATCGAAAGGTTATTGTATTTACGTTATTTTGGCAACAAAATTGCGCCAATTTATCGATACGTTGCTCGGACACACGAGAGCGTTGGAAATACTAGGTTATAATACTAATAATTTGGGCCCACTTTTAATTCATTTAATTACTACGAAATTGGATACTGGTACGTTGCGTGAATGGGAAACGCAAGCACCCAAAAAGGAGATATCTGAAGTTTCAGAATTGATAACATTTCTACAAGAATGGTTCCAAGTATTGGAGGCAATTGTAAGTTCCAAAAGTGTATGTTCTAAATTCGACTCGTCAAATAATAAAATAAAAAAACGAGATGGTTTTGGATTTCAAAAAATGGCTGCTATGCATACCACCGTAGAGAAAGCAAAATGCTACGCATGCGGAGAAAATCACCCGATTTATAAATGTCCAAAGTTTTTAAAATTAACAATTCCAGAACGAAAAGAACAAATAATTAAATTGAATATTTGTATTGTTTGCTTATCTAAACATATAAAAGATAAGTGTAAGTTTAAAGGATGTCGTAAATGTGGAGAAGAACATAATACGTTATTACACACGGCAAGCGAAGAAACCGGTGCGGTGGCCCCGATATCGGCAGTGAGTACGCACGCTATACAACAGGTACAGAATTTCTAATCTTACCAAAAATCACGTCGAATTTACCCATCGAAAAAATTAATGTTACTAACATAAATATACCTGAATTTATTGAACTTGCCGATCCGTCCTACCATACACCTGGAAGGATTGATATTTTGATTGGTGCTGAACACTTCTATAATATACTACAGTCGGGAAAATATAAAACGACCGAAGGTGGTTTAACGTTACAGGAAACTGATCTAGGATGGGTTGTTGCCGGACCAGTTCAAAATACGTCGACTTCAGAAGTATATGCACATGTAGTTCAAACGACAACAATAAACAATAATAATCTAGAAACTCTAATTTCGAAATTTTACTGTATGGAAGAAGTAACTAAAAATTATGTATACAGCCAAGAAGAGAAAATGTGCATCGCGCATTTTGAGGGGACTGTAAGAAGACATAATGATGGAAAATTTATGATAGAATTACCGTTTAAAAAGAATGTAACTGATTTGGGCGAGTCCCGGTTCACGGCGTTAAAACGTGTCAGAAAACGATGAAAATTCGAAATTAAAGACATATTTTATGCCACACTATGCGGTATTGCGGGATGATTTGATTTGAATTGCGGAATTTCGTAGTGCTACTACGAAATTAAGAGTGGTATTGACGCGTCATGCACAACAAGTTTTGGGGTTAGTTTAAACGACGTCCTGCTTAAAGGCCCATCAATACAGGACGAATTAATATGTTTAATATCCAGATTTAGAACGCATAGATACGTAATATCCGCTGATATCGCAAAAATGTATAGGCAAATATGGGTGTCAGAAAAGGATAAACAAGTACAGAAAATATTGTGGAGATCTACACCGCAAAGTGAAATTAAAGAATATTGTTTAAAAACAGTAACCTATGGTACTAAACCGGCCTCATTTTTGGTGACAAGTTATTTAAAAAAATTAGCGGACGAATACAAAGATAAATATTCGATAGCAAGTGAAACAATAACTACCGACTTTTATATGGACGATCTGATGAGCGGAGCCGATTCAATTACCGCCGCGATAACATTACGCGACGAAATAATTGACATATTAGTGAGCGGAGGACTACAATTAAGAAAATGGATTTCTAATAAATCACAGATAATAGGTAATATTAAAAACGCTGATAGTGACCCGTTCCGTGTATTAAATCTAGATAGTAGTACAATTAAAACGTTAGGTTTATTATGGTACCCGCATAATGATGTTTATGTGTCGATTTCGCCGGTCCAATTTTAATGAAAACCAGTTTACAACGAAATGCGAAAGGAGTAAAAACGTATATATGTGTATTCGTTTGTTTCGCCACAAAGGCCAGTCACATAGAATTGGTTGGTGACCTAAGTACAAATGCTTTTTTAGTCGCCTTGAGAAGATTCTGGTCTAGACGCGGAATAAGTAAATATATATATTCCGATAATGGGACTAACTTCGTAAGTGCTAATAGAAAATTAAAGGAGCTAAGAGAATTGTTTTTATCAGACGCACATAAAAAAAGAGTACAAGAGTGCCTCACAGAAATCGGCGTAGAGTGGCGATTTATTCCCCCTCGTGCTCCTCATTTCGGTGGGCTGTGGGAAGCCGCGGTAAAGTCGATCAAGGGACATTTATACCGAGTATTAGGAAATGCGATGTTGACTTACGAAGAGCTATATACTGTGTTGGTAAGAATAGAAGCTTGCTTAAATTCTCGCCCTCTTACTCCCCTGTCTCCCGATCCTAATGACTTAAATGCTCTCACACCTGCGCATTTCCTGGTTGGTGGATCGCTGCACGAATTATCAGAAGGGGATATTTCCGACTTACCTCCTAACCGATTGCGACGTTGGCAGAGAACAGTGCAGTTAACCCAGCAAATATGGCAAAGGTGGCAATTAGAATATTTGACTCAGCTACAGGGTCATTCCAAATGGGTCAGATCCAAGGGTCCAATGTTAGAGGAGGAATGATGGTGTTAATAAAGGACGACCATCTCCCGCCCCTTCAATGGCGTTTAGGGCGCATATCCAAGGTCCTACCAGGCAATGACGGTGTGGTGTGGTGTGGTGCGGGTAATAATGGTAAAAACCGATCGAGGAGAAATTGAACGGGCAGCTCGAACGCTCTGTCCGTTACCAATAGCAAAAAAAAAAAAAAATGTAATGTTTAGCAAAGTTATTATATGTATATATAAATTTTTTATTATGATTTATTTTTAGTTGTGATATTAGGTAAAAAATTGTAGTCAGAATTTAATTTATATTATTAAATTACTATATTATTTGATAAAAAAAAAACTAATCACATAAACATCCGTATACTCCACCGGTTAGTTATAAGAATGTATTTGTTATTTATAAAACTTGTATTTAATTGTTAATGGTATGTATTTAATGTAATTGAATAATTATTGTTATATTGTAACTTAGTGTGATTTTAGCACAGCCTAAAATGCCGGGCGGTATGTTCGATACTATATGGACAATCAATGATTAACTGTGTGTCGATAAGTTGTCGGGTTTTTTTCAATATTTATTGATAATTGTTCGTAAATAATAGTTGTCTAAATTATGGGAGTTAGTTACGTGACGAACCGCGACGGATGCGCGTCAGAAAATAAATTAGTTTAAATGTAACTCAAAATTAAAATTAAGTGCGATTTATGATTAAATGTATAGTTAAAGGTTAAATATTTATACCATATTTGTAAGTTGCAATAAATAAATAAGATTTAAATAATAAAGGGGAATCGTGTGTTCTAGATATATTTAAAAAATCAATATCCTCCATACGATCCCACATTTGATTCAGTTAAAATTTCTGTATATTTTATTAGTTCATATATAATAATATTATAATCAAACTACATTGTCATCATATTAATATACTCTATCTAACCTTCGTAATCGAATAACCCTTCCATTTTTTTTATCATTAATTTTTCAATGTATGTATATTATTGGCGATCACGTCGCCTATGTTTATTTTAAAGCTGTGGTTTCCTACAACCACGCATCCGTGATTGCGTGGTGCGCGATGTGCTATTGCGCGATCACACTTGTGTGATGCGTGATGCGTGATGCGTGATGCGTGATGCGTGATGCGTGATGCGTGATGCGTGATTATGTTTTGCTACACAGTGCGTGATTATGAGTGTGTGATGAAAATATTTGTCAATTGGTGTCCAGTTCTTCGCCAAAATGGACGTGTTGACGCTGTATAATATTTTAGAAGACGAAGCTGACAAAGAACTATTATTGCTACTTGCAAATTATTTCAGGGATGAAGAGGACGAAATGTTTATAGAACGGAGTAAAGAAGGATGTTATAATATTTTAGTTGAAAGACGCCTTATAGATAACGAAACTAGTTTTCGTGCATATTTTAGGGTATCATTTGAATTATTTAATTATATATTAGATTATATTAAAGACGATATAAGAAAACGTCCAAGTAACAGAATTAGAAGACCAATATCATCGGCGGAAAAACTGAGTCTCACTCTAAGGTAAGTTAATTATCATATTATTATTCTTGTATATTCAGTAATTTTAATTTAAAAAAAAAAATATATATATATATATTATGTTAGTTTTTATCAAACAAGTACATAATTTCATTTATTGAAATATAATTATTTGAAAAAAAGTTATTGTTGCAGGGGACTTATTACATAAATATTAAAAAAGGTTTAAATAACAATATAATAAAATGTAGAAATATAAGTACATCATACTATAACACCGGTATTTAATTTTAAAAACAGTACTTGAACAAGATGAATAAGTATACATTTTAATTATTTAAGTATAGGAACATTTATTATTATGTTACAAAAAATTGCTGTCCATCTATCTGAAATTGTAGATGTTTATAATGTTATAAACAAACTACATGTTTTACCTTAAAATACAAAAAAAATTAAGAATACAAATATTTCTTAAAATAAAACATAACATAACAACCCTTTTAAAATGTGTTTGCAAAATAAAACAAAATATAAAAATAATAACACCTTGGTTTAATAATTGTAAAAAAAAAATTAATAATTATTATTATAATATTGTAAAAAAGCTGTAACTGGAGTTTGTATGTGCGGTAGGGCATGAAACACTGCTTGTTGCAGAAGTTGTAGAACTCGAAGAATCTTCTTTGACAAATATATTCGGGACTATCTGTTTTGATGGAATAGGCGATACCGGTATAATTGGTTCAACGGATGATGTATTTGAAACCTTTGCCTTTATTGCACGTAATTCCAATTCGGAAATAATATTAAAAACCTTAGTTTTTGCTTCTACGGCCAATTCTGGGGGAAATGTTGCAACTGTCGAAGCCATGCTTTTAAAAAAAATTTGAATTGGATCATTACATAATTCGCTTTGTGTCATCTCTTTTTAATGCCGCCAAACGCTCCTCTCGCTCTTTTTTGATTTCCTCTATTATTTTATCCTTTGTTCCATTTTTTTTTTGTTTTTCATACGGTTTTCGAAACCTATCTGTCAAACTATTACGTACTTCATTTTCCAGTGATTGATCGACTATCGGACTATCTGTTTCTAATGATATTAGACCAGAATTATTAGAAAAACACATTTCTTCTGACTCTAATTCTTCTAATTCCGCAGATTGATTAAAACTTTCATTTTCCATAACCTCTGAATAGTTTTCATTGTAGGCAATGTTCGATTTAGTTCTAAAAATAATGTTATAAATCATAAGATGTTTGAATTTTAAGCAGTAGTATAAAAAAACTGATCGGGTGGTAGCATTTTTGCATTTTGGATGGCAATTTAAAATTCTTAGTGAAACGAAAAAGTAATTGGGTCTACAATGGTGTGTGTTTTTTTTTAAAATCTTAATATACACTTACTAGTATATATTTAAATTTTAAATTCATAATTTTCATTATTAATATTATGTAAGTTCTTAAATCAATTTGTGTTATTTAATAAAAAATAATCAAACTCTGAATTTATTGAAATATTCTTGTGGTAAACATGTAAACTAGAAATGTGCAATGAGTAGATATTTATTACATAACTTAAACTAGATTTAATGAAATCAATAATATTTATTGATTTGTAAATTATTTTTAAAGTAATACCATTTTATGTATTTGCTTAAATATTAATAATAATAAAAAAGATACAACAATATGGATAAAAAGTAATAATTAATAGACTTTACTAGTTACTACTCATTTTAGTATTTACTATTCAGTTAAAAAAAAAAAATCTATTGATGAATATAAATCTGAATGCATTGATTATATTAAATATTATATTATAATATTGCATTTGAAAAACAATTCTGAGTAAAACTCATTTAATATAAACTATAAAGTAATATTTTATTTATTAAGAGCTTTAAAAAAATGTAATCTCTGAATTTTATGAAATTTTGATAAAAAATTTAAATTTATATATATATATATATATATATATATACGTATAAAGTAGATTAATAATAATTCGTTTTTACCTTCTTCCATCTTCATTGTTGTCTAAGAAACTTAATGCATCATCGTTATATTTTGATTTTGTCGGAGCTGCTGAACCAGTACCTAATTTACGTTTTTCATATTTTTTTTGTATTAATCTCTTATTGTACGCCAACGTGTTTTGCAGTCATTTACTAAAAATAATTTATATGTATTTAAATATTACAGATTTTTAGCAACCGGAGAGAGTTACGGGTCTCTTTCATTTCAATTCAGAATATCGCACAGTTGGATAAGTACCATTATAAGGGAAGTACTTGTAGTTATTTGTAACCGATTGAAAAATATAACAATGCCAGAACCTACTGTACATAGTTTAAAAAAAGTATCCAAAGATTTCTATGAAATGTGGAATTTTCCGAATTGCTGCGGCGCTATTGACGGGAAGCACATAAGGATCGTTTGCCCTGATAGCTCTGGATCACTGTATTTTAATTTTAAATCATTTTTTTCCGTTGTTCTATTGGCTTTAGTTGATGCGAATAACAAGTTCCTAGTGGTCGACATAGGGTCATATGGAAAAGAAGGAGATGCAGGCATTTTCCCTAAATCAAATTTAGGAAAATTGATTTCAACCGGAAAATTTAAATTTCCAGACCCAGAGTGCTTACCAAATACTGATATAGTCGTGCCTCATGTATTTGTGGGTGATGAAGCGTTTAAATTAATAGAAACAATGATGAGGCCCTACTCTCGAAATCAATCGAAAACAGATCAAACAAAAGCCATTTTTAATTATCGTTTAAGTCGAGCGCGAAGAACAACGAAAAATACGTTTGGAATTATGTATCAAAATTTTCGAGTATTTTTTACTCCAATTAATATTCTGCCTGAGACAGTAGACAACTTAATAATTGCCTCGTGTATTATTCATAATTTATTACGAGATGAACGAATGGTGTGCTCTACAGATTCAACAGAAAAAGATCCCATTACAGACGTACAGACGAACATGATACAATTAAGTGCAACAGGGGGAAATGCAACACATGAAGCTTTTCGAGTCAGGGAAACTTTTAAAGATTATTTTAACAGCAGGATAGGATCAGTGAGCTGGCAGCAAAAACACGTTACACGAACTAATTGAAATAATATAATTGTTTACATTGGGCTATTTTCAAAAGTATTTTCTATATTTTCAATTTTGTTTTCTTTTATTTGGTAATTTTAGAATAAAGTAGAATACGTGTTTATTTTACTTTCAACTAAACAGGAACAATAATATAATTAAGTAATTTTTATAGGTAAGTAAGCATAATATTAGAATAATATATACATGAAGTCACAGCAATATAACAAAAAAAAAAAAATGTCTTATTTAAAAACATAATAGTATGATAATATAAAACTATTTTATTTTATACTGGTATTATATATATTTATAGGTAGGAGAATAGTTTAAAAATAAAAGTTAATGGCTGATACGTATACTCTGTATATGTTGTTCTGTGTTATTTTATTTACATACTGATGTTTGTTTATTTTTATTTTTGATTGTGCGCTACCTCACTAAAAACCCATGAGTCACCATATAATATGTATAGTATGAGATTGCTACAAAAAGAAATTGGATTGTTTACACTAGAATCCGAACGACAAAAGAACGACAAAATTTGGTACAATTATAATAATAAATATTTAAATCAATGATTTTATAATAAAATTAAAAGATAATGATAATAAAAAATGATTGTTTTCAAATGTGTCACCTTTTTAATTTTTTAATTAACTAAACTAAAAACTAAAAACTAAACTAGAACAAAAACAAGAGTTTAATATTATATTGGCTATTAATTATTTTAATAATTTTTGTACAATAATACATACCATTTTTTCCTACGAAGTGTGAAATTTTTTTCCAGGCGTTCTCTTTGACGGAATTATCCTTATAATTTTTGTCGCCTAATTTGTACAAAACAGGATAATTGCGGACACATTCAATTAACTTTTCGTCATCTACAGAGTTAAATGATTTTGACTCTATAGTTTTTTTGAAAACTAATGAATGATCTTAAATATTTATTGAATTTGTCAATGATTTACTATGAATAAGCATGTTTTTAAATGAAATGTATGGAATTGATACTTACCTACTATTTTATGATTTGAGTAATATATGCAGTTATTATGAACAATAAATATTTAAATACAATTTATATTATATAATAAATAATAATAAATAAATAATATATATTATAGAAGGGGATGATATTTTTATTATTCGTCCTACGCTGCGCGACACGCAAATGTTGCTCTAGTAGCGACTGTTGCGCGATTGACGTGCGTGAATAATCACGCGCGTGAATTATTGGTAAACACAAATATGGTTTTTCATAGTTTCAACTTTCACGCACCATGCATCGCGCACCACGCAATCACGGATGCGTGGTTGTAGGAAACCACGGCTTAACCCCTTCCTTTTTTTCTTATCTATGAGTCAAACAGTCTTTATACCCACATACTTAAAATATTATAGGACTAAATATCCAATTATATAAATATATAAATATTCTATTAATATATAGGTAACTAATATAATAAGAACACTATAATCGAACTACGTTGTCACCACATTAATAAACTTTCTATACTAATAAGTATCTATAGGTGTGCACAGAATTTAAATTCAGGTGGTGCCTCAAATAATTTTTGTCCCTTTATTTTATACTATTAACCAAGTTATTATAGGTCCATTAAGTTAGCCCGGCATTTTTTAAAAGTTGAACTTTTAAAACTGCCAATATTTAGTAAGTAATTAGTAAGTATTTGTAAGTCCAAAATTAGAATTTATAAGTTTACTTTAAATTGAAATTAATAGTTTTACCGTTGATATGTGGTCACGTCGAATAGTTTTGAAAATCGTTTAGTCCCGATAGGGTTATTTATGTTTATTTTAAATTATACACAAGACACAACACATCATAAGACATTTTTCAGTTGACAATAGATTTTTGTACGTCTAATATTGTTGTTTGTCAATCTTGTATTCTTATGTCTCATCAAAATTTCTTTTGATAAATGGTAAGTATTTTACCTTTAATACATTACTATACAATTTAAAATTTGAATATGACTATAATATGATATAATTATGACTGTTATCTAATTTAGAAAATATAAATTAAATTTTAATATAAAATAAAAATAATGCGAATTAATTATTTTAAATATAAATGTATGAGCTCTTATTTTGAAATGTATATATTATTATTATCGACTACTAGATTGTTAAATATGTAGTATATTTTGAGGGGAAATGTCATATCCGTTTTGTAAAATAACACATTTGAAAAAGTTACAGCGTGTTAAAAATGTAAAACTTTACACACTATAACTTCTTTGCCAGAATGATATATTTTAAAAAACAGATATGAAATTTCCTTCAAAATTGTCCTCCTTTTAAATTTGCTAATAGGTGCATGTTTATACTTGTAAGTTAAAGTTTAAGTTTCATAATAAAATTAATATTTTACTTTGTTATTTTGCTATATTAAACGTTAAATAGACAATCAGTATTATTGACAACATGTGGAAATTTGCGGATTTTTATGTATAATTGTATAATATATACATAAGTACTATAATAAATTAAGAGAAAGTTGAAATTAGAACAATAAATTTTCTGATTATTATTTATCAAAAAATAAAAAATAAATAACGGAAAACAAAACTTCGAACATATTCGTATGTGATTAAATCAGATATATTTCACCTGATGCATCGAAAACAAAATAAAATAAATTGCATTGCATTGTATTATTACAAAACATAAAATACAAATTTGATAGGTACCATATATTTATTCTTTAGGAATAAAAGATTTGTATTAATTATTTTATATGTCAACTTGTGATTCACATTTTTTGTTATTTCTTAATATTTTAAGAACTATAATTCTTAGTATATTCTAATACCCCTTCAGCGAATAATTCTACAGAAAAAAGAAGTATTGCCTATATATATATAAATAGATACATTAATATACATTATTAATATAAATAATATATTATATAACAAAAACGGAAATTCTGTGTCCATTCCGAATAGTATTTTAACTTAACAATGGATTGTATAAATAATTTTGTCTATTCAAATATTCTATTCTATTTACAGAAAATTAATAGTAGTGATAGTAGCAGGACGCGGATGACGAGTGACAACTTTAATACAGATTGTGGGTTTATTAAACAACACAATATTTTCTTATTATCGTAGTTTTA
>JABCUB010000017.1:24803-37167 GCA_013282895.1 Eriosoma lanigerum | reverse complement strand
ACAATATTTTCTTATTATCGTAGTTTTATTAAATTATAATACACGTGAGAACGAATAAAATATTAACAGTATTAAATAATAATAACATAAATGTTCGGTTATACTACGGATATACGTGTTGGAGAAGATAATACGGCGGAGTGACTGACTTATTGATGTTTATTTCGTCCGGTATATATAGATGAGACTCCGCTCTCGGTTGTTCTAGAATAATCTAAATCATTATTATGACATTATCGATGTTTTCGTAGGTTCTCGATACATTCACGCACGAGAACACCCGCAAACACCCGTCACCCGCATCGACTGTCGCTACAGATGTATTATATGTACCACCGTCATTTTGTGTACGTAAATTGTAGATTTTTAAAATATTATTATTATAAGGTGAAATAATTTTTTTTTTTTAGGACCTTGAATGTCTACCTTTTTTTTGAAAAAATAACGAATCATCTAATTTGTCATTAGGTTAAAAATTATTTTCTAACTAATAGAAATTATAAATTATAATAGTTATAGAAACATGAAATTAAAATAATTCCTAAATATGCTAACAAACACAATTTAAAAATAAAAAATAAAATTTTAATACAACTAGTAATCCGATACCTTTACCCATGATGTCTAAACATCGTGTAAAATCGAAGAAATAAGAAAAATATAATGATCAATATATTTTCATAATAGATCCAGGAGCTACTACCTCGACAATTAATATAAAAAAATTACAAAAAGGCACTAAATTAAAAATAATGGATAATGTCAATTAATGACAGCTTATGGCTCAAATTTAAATTTACTTGGGTTAGTTGATATAATAATTGAATTTCAAAATATTAAATTCCCAATGCAATGCAGTAATGTTTTTAAAAATCTTGTAGGATCCAATTTACTAGGTACTGATTTGTTAAAATTATATAAAGAAAATATAAATAGATTTTATTAAAAAGCAAAATATCTAAAAATCACATTTTTTTATGATTTTGTTGTAAGTTATGACTAGAGATTGAAAATTTCATGAAATTTAAAATTTTGAAATATTTCAATTGCATGAAATATTTCATATTATAAGAAATATATAAATTTTTATTAAGAACTTCTATTTTTACAATCATTTTTTTTTTTAATTATTATTTGATATTTTGATCTAATATTACAATACTAACATAATGATAACAAAAATTATATATAAATATTATAAAGCATAAAAAATAAGGATAATGCAATAATAATTAATATTACATTATATATATGTATATTTTGAATTCTTAATAGAAATAGAAATAGTTTACTTTATCATGTAAAACCATTAATCAATGAGGAAGCAATATAACTTATAACTTAGTAATAATTTATAAAACAAAAAGCACATATTTTTATTCGTAGTTTGTTTTATATACAAAAAAAGTGTGATGACTTTTCCCTATCCTATCTAAAAATGACCTAACAACTAGCTTAATATCTCTACATTTTAGAGGAAATCTCCATTTAGAATAAATTAATAGCCCTTAAACAAGTTTTTCTTCCTGGTCAGAGACGCAATTAGGGGGGTCTAAGGGGGTTTAGCCCCCTAAATCAGCTTCAGCCCCTCCTGTTTTTATAGTAAATATAATCATTTTTGTAATGAATATTAAAATTAAAATGCATGTTATTGTCATTATTGATACAATTATTGTTGTTTGGTCGGTTGTAATCGGAGATTTTATACTCTATAAACTCCATTTATTATATTATTTTAGTTATTATGGATTTTTGATGCTTACATATTCAATTTAGATATAAATATAAATGTAAATGAAATTATTGATATGTTTGCTAAAACAGAAGGAAAAATATCACTTGTTTTGTAATGACTAATATTATTTTATAAAGTTCAATACATTTAATAATACTGAATTATTTTTTATCATTATTGATTAGTATTCGCCTTTATTTATTGTGGGTCTTTTTACCCCCATGGGTCACATTTAGTAAATATTATGGTGGGGCTGAAGCCCCCCCCAAAAATTTGAGCTAATTGTACCACTGTTCCTGGTCATTATTTAAAGTTGTTGGATTACCTTATTTATTAATAAATAATTGTATTTAATTTGCGTGCCTTCAAGTGGTCACTTATTGTACTTGTTGCCTGTTGGTACCAGAAATTATTCTAAAGCTTGTCTTATTGACATCTTTGAAAACAATAAACTATACTATAATGACTATAATAGTACAAATGGTATAATAAATAATGATACACAGTGATTCATGATAATAATTATGAATTATTATATTAATAAATTTATAACCTATTAAAGCGCCATGCCACATGAATAATACGTGTTATCATTGATTATATATAGTATATATAATCAATGGTGTTATCTACAAGCTACAACTGTACAGTAATATTGTAATTAATTAAAAATAGTTGTGTTTATAAGTAATAAAATTCAATATTTCATGACTTCAATCCCTATTTTTAATACATTTAATAATAGTAAAAACAAAATTAATACTTTAGTAAAATTTAAAATATTATACCAACTGGAATATCAAATAATATAGTATATATATTATAATAGTTTAGTACAATGTGTATTACATGTATAATTTATAAGCCCATATTATATAGTATATTAGTATATACTATTTAAATATTATACGTATATTACTATAGGTATCACATAATAAATAAAACACATTAAACTTACAAGAAAACAATATAATAAATCACATAGGGTTGACAGATAAATGTGAAAAATAATATGACTATTATAAATTTAGGTACATTACAATACAAATGATTCAAGAATGACACGTGTAGGTAATTATTATTATTTCCCATATTATTCATACGATATTTTCTAAATTAAGAAATTTTGTCTGGATTGTGATAATTATAATGTAATATTGTAATTAATTGAAAAAAGTTGTGTTTAAAACGTGTTAAAATTCAATATTTCACATGAAATATTTCAGACTTCAATCACTAGTTATGATGATAATTAATTAGGTTTTTGCTAATTAAGATATTAGGAATTTGAAATGTTTTGAGTATTCATATAGGTTTTTCACAAAAGAAAAAAAATTTTGGAAACAATTGGTTAATTTTCTGACGAATTATAGAGCTTTGAAATTTTTTACAAAAATGTTTAACATTACATGCAATTTTGTGTTTAACGGTTTAAAAAATTTTTAAAATCGCAATTCACAATTTATTTTATAAGCTTCTAAAATTTGAATATTTTGTAAAATTGAATTTTATGCTATTTTTTATAAATAACTGTCCATTTACCACAACTGGAGTATGCTTTCTGTAGAAAATTGCATGTAGTTAGTGTGTAATAACAATATTTGTTATCATATTAGACAAAAATCAGATTTGGTTTTTGTGGTTATAATAATGTGATATACTACACTCTGATATATAATATATAAGACTTATGTAAAAAATGTTAAGTGTAATTTTATTAAAATAAAAAACGTATTTTATTTAATATAAAAGCTTTAGATGTATTTTATATAACATAAAAACACATAAAGTACAACAAAAAACAAACAGTTAGTACATTATTTAGCTCATATTTTAAATTTCTCAAAAGTGTAAAACGTCAAATTTCACGGAGATCGTAATTTAGATGAAATTGATTTTAGATTTTTCACGATAACTAATGTAATTTTGAATATAAGTATTTGAATTTTTTTTAGTATCCTCACAGATAGTTTACATACGAGAAGAATGTACGTTTACATATATACGTTTAAGAACGGCATATCAGTATAATATATTGTATAATTATATTTAGTTTCGCTTAGAATCATATTTTCTAATGCAATAACATTGCATTCAAATCTTAATTACATTAAACTATTAATTTCTCAGAGGATCGAAGGGACGAAGAAGAAACGTCTAAAGTCGATCTTTTCGCTTTTTAACATATTATTTTCTAAGATCCCCAAGAAAATCTTGAAAATCGGCCACTCATTGTATTATATTATGTTATAACAATGGTAAATTGTATATTAATATTTTAGTTTCTGGGCGGAGCGAAGAATGTATTGGTTTTACATAGATTTTTTTTTTATGTCTGAAGGCACCATTTTGGGTAGCAAATTGTGTCTAGTTAGTACTTTATTTAGCTCATTTTTCGAATTTCTCAAAAGTTTTTCCGTGGAAGAGGAAAAACTACAAAAAAATGATGTAAAATCGGCAAAATCACGGTTTCTGTTATTTAAAATTTTTTAATTTCGTGATAACTAATTGAGTTTTAATCGTAGAGACTTGAAAATTTTTTTAAATATCAACATAGGTAATATACAAGTGTGGAACAATTTTGAAACGGATCGCTTAATTATTTGGCCGAATAAAGAATTTTGAACTTTTTTCCAAAAATGTTTAATATTATCGGATATTTTTGGTTCATCGCTTTGAAAATTTTGTCAAAGTATAATCATATATTACTTAATCTTTTTACAAACTACTTTAAAAATCGTGACTGACAATTTTTTTTATAGGTGTTCGAGCAACGACGCTAGTATGGCTTCTTGCTTACAGCTATTCTGAGCGACCGTGCTGTTATCGCTGGCTTTTACGCTCTCTGACTAGTCGTCGTATACGACTAGACATAATTATAATATTTAAGAAGTACACTACGAACTGTTTACGGGCTGCTCCTGGTCATATGTGTGCCATATGTCACGGTTTTTCAATTTTTTTCAACTTTGAACAAAATCTTTTCCATTGTGGACGGACGCTGGATTTTCAACGATTGATGGGTTTTTTGTTCCCAATACTTGGCGACTAGATATGAAGGACACTGGATCGTAATTTGTAAATGTCAATTTTTATCATTGTTAAAAACCATTTTATAATCAGCAATTTCATACAAGTATTTAGTTTTAAGATACATTGTTTTCAATTTGGGTGCCCACTGATGTATAATAATTTTAGAATATTAATACAATTATTTTATTAATAATATTATTTTGGTTAAGAGTTTAATTTTTATGTCCGCGGGTGCGTCGCCCACACCAGGCGATTTCGTCTTAAGGCGAGCGACGTGCTAACAATAGGCTTTAAAATTAAAATTCTTGAAAATCGGCAAATAATCGGTTGCATTATTTTATTTTTTTTAATTTCATGATAACTAACTAAATTTTGATTGTAGGGACTTGAAACTTGTTTTGAGTATCAAAATAAGTGTTCTACATAATAGAAAAAAAATTTTGAAACGATTGGTTCAAATTCTGACTAAGTATTGAACTTTTAACTTTTTTTCAAAAATTTTTAATATATCCGGAAATTTTTGATTTATCGCTTTGAAAATTCTAAAAGTCTAATCATATACTACTTAATCTTATTACAAAATATTTTGAAAATTGTAAGTTGCAACTTCATTTTATAAGCTTTTAAAATTTGAATAATTTCAGTAGAAATGAGTATTATGATATTTTTTTTTTATGTATGAAGACACTTTTTCGGGTAGAAATAATAGTCCACTGACAATTTTTTTCGTAAGCTTTTAAAGTAAGAGTTCTTGAAAATCGGCAAAAGTTTAAATCGTAGGAAATTGAAATTTATTTTAAATATTTACATTCGTCATTTACACACGTGGTAAAATTTTGAAATGGATTATCATTATAATATATTGTAATATATTCAGTTTCGCTCAGAATCTTATTTCATAATGCAATATCATTGCATTCAAACCTTAAATATAATAAACCAAAAATTTCTCCGAGGACCAAAGGGACGAAGGAGGAACGTTCACAATCGACATTCCCACTTAACTTTACTTTTTTTTATCGAATATTTTGAGGAAATGTCGCTCGGCCATTAAATGTCAAACTGAATAATAAGATTAAAATGAGATAGATATGATAGTCATAGTACATTTAAGCATGAACAAGCACAAGTCAACATAATAATTTTATTAAAATTAACAACCCTTAAAAAACAACTAAAATACCAAAATGTTAAACAAAATTGTGAGTTTTTTATTCAAGGAATTTGATTTTGAAAACATACTTAAATTTGTTATTATATCTTCTATACTTTAACCGTGATCGATTTTCGATACTAAAAATTTTTAAAGTAAATTGAACTAAATATAAAGTTAATTTTCATATTGTCATACTTAAATATATACTCAATCATTTAATTATTAAAAATATATCAAGGCCAAAACATAGAACACATAATGATAAATTTAAATTCATGCAACATAATTACACAATTCTCGTGGTTGTGTTTATTATCTTATTAGTTAATTAATTGTTTTACATGTTATTTTATAGTATTTGCATCGTGGTTAGATATTTCCGATGTCTACAGCAGAATATGAGAAAGGATTAATTTATTAATAACTTAATGATACGTTACTCATATTAATAGTAATATTACCTTCGTGAGCGTGTATTACAGTGTCAAGGACGTAGATTACATCAGAAATGCGATCCAGTATCGTCCAAGTGATCGGAATTGAATTGTTTAATTCCCAAAATACTCCGCGACTGCTCACAAATACCATGTTGTATAGAACAGTAACAGTAACGAGCATGAGCCACTAAAATATAAAATGAAAAAAGGATGTCTTTAATTAAAATTGTTGGTTTTGTTTTGTTTTTTTTATTACAAAAGTGGCATAATATATACAAATATACAATAATTATAAGAAATTAGCAACAAATCATACGATTTAAAATATAATATAAATTTGAAACTTAAAAATATATTCAAACAAATTAAATTACAAATAATATAATAAAAAATAAATAAATAAATATTTCCTATAAGTTTTTCCGTCATTTTTTGGTAGTTTTTCTTCTCCCAGAAAGGAACAATGAGAAATTCCAAAAATGAGCTAAATAAAGTACTAACTAGATGCAATTTTCAAAAGCATAGCCTATTTTTGGTATTCGGACCATTATTCTACTCGAAAAAGTATCTTTTTAATATTTTGAAAATCGTAACTGACAATTTTTATCATAAAATAATAACTCCTTGAATATTGTTCGTAGGGATTTCAAATTTATTTTGCATATTTACATATGTAATTAACAATTGTGGTAAATTTTGGAATGGATTATCAGTATTATATATTGCAATATATTCGCTCAGAATCGTATTTTCTAATGCAATATTATTGCATTCAAATCTTAATAATTATTATAAACCAATAATTTCTCTGAGGACCGAAGGGACGAAGGAGGAACGTCCACAATCGGCCTTCCCACTTTTTTATAATAGTGTTTTTATACTATGTTTTTTTTCAAGTGAATTGATTGATTGATTCCATTGATTTAATTATATTTATATTATCCGTTTTAATCAAATTTGTTTTATATTATTGTATTAATGTATAATAATCCATTGTACGTTTTATTTATTGTAGTATTGTATATAATATAAGGATTTATAATTGATTCTTCCATTTTTCGTATCTATTATTGTTTAATTAATAACAATATAAGACTTATTAAATTATTATGCTTGAACATTATTTTTATGAATTTATATAGTTTTATGATTACACTATTATTTTATTTTATTGTAGTATTGTCAAAATAAAATTGTTTTTTTTTAACTTATACTTTTTTTCTATGGACACTTTGTAACTACAATACAGTACCTATCTACTATTTACTAAAAAAGTTTTTTTTGTTTTGTACTTATATTCTTTTATTTAAAAATACAAAATGTATGTATATTTTCTTTTAATTTACTGAATTCATCATGTTGTATTAATAAAGTTAGGTAAGGCTAACCTAACCTTATTTTTTTAACAATAATGTACTTAGTATTCTTGAACATATTGTTTTTGTCAGTTTTAAATTCTGATCGAAGCCAGGAATGAATTGGTTTTACAATGTTTTTTTTATGCCATTGATTAATTATACAATAATATAATACAGTGTATAATTAATCAATGTTTATGTCTAAAAATAATTTTTCGGATAGAAATTATGGTCCGATAACCGCAAGTAGGGTATGGCTCTCAGTTGAAAATTGCATCTACTTGGTACTTATTAAGTTTATTTTTTGAATTTCTCAAAAGTTTTTCCTTGGAATAAGAAAACTACCAATAAATGGTTAGAAAATTGCGAAATTCACGGAAACTGTGATTTTGACGAATTCGGTCTTAAATATTTTATAACTAATGCAATTTGAAGTAAATGTAAGTTTAGTTTACATACGTCCAGAATCGACCTACCCTGGATTTTGATCTACTTGAAGAATGTATTTGTTTTACAATGATATTTTTTTTTATGTATGAAAGCACGATTTTGAGTAGGAATATTAGTCCGACTACCACGAATAAAGTACGCTTTCGGTAACAAATTGCGTATAGTTGGTACTTTATTTTGCTCATTTATTTGAATTTCTCAAAATTTTTCCTTGGAAGAAGAAAACCTACCAAAAAATGGCGGAAAATCAGAAAAATTATGGTTTCCGTTATTTTAATTTTTTTTTTATTTCGTAATAACTAATTGAGTTTTAATCTTAGAGAGTTCAAAATTTTATTGAGTATTTATATAAGCATTTTACACAGTGGTAAAATTTGGAATGGATTAGTTGATATTTTAGTTTAATATTATAAGCAATTTTGAGTTTAACGGTATAAATTTTTTTATAAGAGCCTAGTCATATACTACTTAATCAATTTACAAAATATTATGAAAATCGTAAGTAAGAATTTTTTTCTAAGCTTCTAAAATTGAATCTTTATGATATTTTATCTATTCTTAATAGCCTAAAAACATTTTTTCGGGTATAAATAATAGTCGGATTACCATAAATAGGGTATGCTTTCGATAGTAAATTTTATCTACTTAGTAAATTACTCGACCTATTTTTCGAATTTCTCAAAAGTTTTTCCTTGGTTGACGAAAAAATAACGAAAAAACAAAAAAATTCATGGAAATCGTAATTTTGACGAAATTAATTTTTAATTTTTTATGAGTATTATTGGGCTCAGGGTTACCTGTACTGTAATAAAGTACGCAAATATTTAATTTATTAAAACAATATTTTATTAAATAGATTGTATTATAACTTAAAACACATCTCGATCGAACCCGGAGTTGCTCGCAAGATTATTTGAACGCAACTGATCTAACTTACCCTGGATCGCTGTGTCAGTCGACGCGTAGAAATAATAAATAATAATTCATATAATAAATCAATAATAAATTACGATAATGTACAATACATCCTCGATGGATACAGAATGAGTACTAATGAAATTTTGACATAGGGATGACTTAAATTTTTTGTTGCATATTCACATATAGGTAGTTTACACACGCGGTAAACTTTTAAAAACGGCTTATCAGTATAATATATTGTATTATATTGAGTTTCGCTCAGAATCGTATTTTCAAATGCAATATCATTGAATTCAAATATTAATTATATTAAACCATTAATTTATTCGAGGATCGAAGGGATGAAGGAGAAACATCCAGAATCGACCTTCTTATTTTTTTTTAATATTATAAATTATAATAAATTAAATCACAACAAAATCAACACAAAGTTTAAAGAATACTTTTCTGACTGGACATATACTGATTCACATATTTATGTAACACATATAATATAATATGTTTGACAGGGACGATACAAGGGATGACAAGGGTGTTGGAACCCCCCCCCATTGTACTTTGTACGCGCAAAAAAATAATGTGCTTGTTAATTAATTTCTAAAATAACTGATAAATCATACTAGTATTAGTATAGTGTGAATTAAGTAAATTAAAAATGCATAAAATTGTATTTATAATTTTATAATTAACATATAATAGTAAAATACCAATATTATTCATTATTATTATTATTATTATCATTACATAACATTAATTATAGAATAGACTATCGTTTATCTCTTTCTTCTATGTTAACTGATAAGATTTTTTTAATATTGAAAATGTAATTAATGATGTTACATTGGAAGACTGTTTTGTTACTTTGCAGGATATTTAGGATATAAATGTATAAAAAAAATTAATAGTACATATTGTTATTGTGAACCTTTCATAAATACAAATTTAAATGATAAAAAACAATTACTTTTAATTAATAAAAATTAAACATTAATTGATAATGAAAATGGACTTAAAACACCATAAATGTAATAAATAAAAAGTTAAATATTTTTAAAAACAATTTTAAAAATTATTTACATAAAAAAAATACTATTATATAATGGCTAAATTAATCAAAACTGTATTGAACATAATATATATATATAATTGAACTACTTCTTAAATTAAAAATTAACCATATTAATAAGTTAATAGTTACCTTTGTTTACTTTTTTCATTGTTTCTATAAGTCCTATAAGTTCTGACATTGTGCCCATAAGAATTTATTCAATTTACAGCTACACGTATCAATTTACAGAACTTCAACATCGATAAAAACTAATCCTAAAAAATGTTTATGAAGGAAAAACCTTTAGAATCGACCTTCCCGCTTTCTTAACTATATTTTCGAAAAAAAAATTGTCAAAAGTTTATGGGCTGAATATTGAAAGGTAACAAATCACAACTTATGTAATTATTTATTAATTTCAACACTTATGTATGATATTTTTCTAAATTTTTAATTGATGCAAAGCACATTAAGCCAGGTAACGTCTTATGTCAATTAGGTCGTTCTCCCACTAGGGCAATACAATGTGACGAGTTTTTAAAAAAATGTTGCGTAATTATAATTTGTTTTATGAAACACAGATTAATAAATTTGTATATAAATTATATAAATGTATATATAATTTGTACTCTAATACTTAGTAGTTAACCTAACTAAATCTATGACAAATTATAGTATATAAAAGTACAAATTAATAAGTAGAAAAAATAAACCATAAAATTATACAATATAACCCTATGTATGAGAAAAAAATGTTAAAATGAAAATAAAAATGGAAAATTGACCACATTTAAAAATTGTAATTTATTATCAATATAATATAATTAAAATCGTCTACTTTTTAAATATAAAAGGGGTGCAAATGCAAAAATGTATTAAACTTCTAACAATACTTACTATAAAATGATAGTTCGATGTTGGATCCAATAAGTTCGCTATTATGGTTGACCAATGTAGGCCACATGATCTTTCGTACACCACTCTCGATCCTCCCTATTTATTTGTAGAAAAAATCAATAAAAATCTATTTAAAAATAATAATTTAGAGATAACTAAAGGATATATTATTTATATTTTTTTACTTAAACACTTAAGTACGAAATAATACCTATCTACAAGGGTTACGTCTCTCGTGACTATCCAAAATCTCGTGCTCCTATTGTGCATTAAATCAGCACATGCGTGGTCACTGCGCCAATACTCCAAAAATTACAAACCAAACGTATGGAAGGCTGTAGGATATACTTTACAAATACGTATGTTACCCCACGAACAAAACAGGTGATTTTAAATGAACAGCTGGTATCTGGTCTGTTCAATAGTGGGTCATTTAGTGTTCTTGTAAAAGCATTAACAGTAGAAGCCAGTGGAATAGAATACCACGCGTCCGCTGTTTACAATAGGGAACACCGAACGTTCTACGGTTAACCTGTAGCGAACAACTCGAAATTTAAGTGCGGAAAATTTATTCTGTCATTAATGTACTTCTTTGGCGTACACGAAAATTCTCTACGGTGTTCATAATAAAATAGATAATGAAGATATAATATTTGACACACATACATAAAATATATACGAAAATGTAAAAAACGATGCACATTTTTTAAAAGAGGCGTTTTATTTGGAGTAGTGACAGTGACAATTCGAGCAAGGTGTGACCAATATGAAATAATAAATGGAAAAGTTTCAAACATGATAATATGCTATCTTTTCAAGATCGACCGTTGATTGTTAAATACCGGCAAATTATCAATATATTTACATTTTAAAGAAAATTCATAGTTTAACACAAATTGAATCTAATTTTTATAAGAAATTTACTATAATATTTAGTATTAGTTATTAAGTAGTAAACATATTACATTAAACTATAATATTCCCACATACTATTTTTAGTAAAATTTTAATTGTAGCTCATAGGCAGATTATAACAGCATAATTATTTTTCTAGTGTGCAGTTTACTATGTGTCCCGTATATTGTGTAATTTTTGTCAACTTTTTGTGACATTTTATTTTTTCCTGAATTTAATATATTTATTTAGAAAAACAAATCAATAAGAATATTGGGAGTTTTCCTAGTTTACCGACCATTTTTTTCGATTATATGTAGTTTATTCTAAAAATAATAATAGTGTATTCAGAATTTGGAGCTCTCGTATACTTTTGAAGTTACAGCGGTTTGAAGTTTAGTAATTTTATAGCATTATAATATTAATACTAAATGA
>JABCUB010000017.1:0-14008 GCA_013282895.1 Eriosoma lanigerum | reverse complement strand
ATAATAAATAAATTATATATATTATAGAAGGGGATGATATTTTTATTATTCGTCCTACGCTGCGTGACACGCAAATGTTGCTCTAGTAGCGACTGTTGCGCGATTGACGTACGTGAATTATTGGTAAACACAAATGTGGTTTTTCATAGTTTCAACTTTTGCGCGATCACGCACCACGCAATCACGGATGCGTGGTTGTAGGAAACCACGGCTTTAAACCATTAATCAATGAGGAAGCAATACAATTTATAACTTAGTAATAATTTATAAAACAAAAGGCACATATTTTTATTCGTAGTTTGTTTTATATACAAAAAAAGTGTGATGATTTTTCCCTATCCTATCTAAAAGTGACCTAACAACTAGCTTAATATCTCTACATTTTAGAGAAAATCTCCATTTAGAATAAATTAATAGTACTTAAACAAGTTTTTCTTCCTGATCAGAGAGGCAATTAGGGGGTTCTAGTGGGGCTTGGCCCCCCTAAATCAGCTTCAGCCCCTCCCGTTTTTATATTAAATGTAATCATTTCTGTAATGAATATTAAAAGTAAAATGCATGTTATTGTCATTATTGATACAATTATTGTTGTTTGGTCGGTTGTAATCGGAGATTTTATACTCTATAAACTCAATTTATTATATTATTTTAGTTATTATGGATTTTTGATGCTTACATATTCAATTTAAATATAAATATAAATGTAAATGAAATTATTGATATGTTTGCTAAAACAGAAGGAAAAATATCACTTGTTTTGTAATGATTAATATTATTTTATAAAGTTCAATACATTTAATAATACTGAATTATTTTGTACCATTATTGATTAGTATTCGCCTTTAGTTATTGTGGGTCTTTTTACCCCCATGGGTCACATTTAATAAATATTATGGTGGGGCTGAAGCCCCCCAAAAATTTAGGCTAATTACACCACTGTTCCAGGTCATTATTTAAAGTTGTTGGATTACCTTATTTATTAATAAATAATTTTATTTAATTTGCGTGCCTGAAGACACTTATTGTAATTGTTGCCTGTTGGTACCTGAAATTGTTCTAAAGCTTATCTTATTGACATCTTTGAAAACAATAAACTATACTATAATGACTATAATAGTACAAATGGTATGATAAATAATGATTCACAATGATTCGTCATAATAATTATGAATTATTATATTAATAAATTTATAACCTATTAAGGCGCCATGCCGCATAAAAAATACGTGTTGTCTACAAGATACAACTGTACAGTAATATTGTAATTAATTAAAAATAGTTGTGTTTATAAGTAATAAAATTCAATATTTCATGACTTCAATCCCTATTTTTAAAACATTTAATAATAGTAAAAACAAAATTAATACTTTAGTAAAATTTAAAATATTATATCAACTGGAATATCAAATAATATAGTATATATATTATAATGGTATAGTATAATGTGTATAACATGTATAATTTATAAGCCCATATTATATAGTATATTAGTATATTCTATTTAAATATTATATGTATATTACTAAAGGTATCACGTAATAAATAAAACACATTAAACTTACAAGATAACAATATAATAAATCACATAGGGTTGACAAATAAATGTGAAAAATAATATGATTATTCTAAATTTAGGTATTTTACAATACAAATGATTCAAGAATGACATGTGTAGGTAATTATTATTAATATTTCCTATATTATTCATATGATATTTTCTAAATTAAGAAATTTCGTCTCGATTGTGATAATTATAATGTAATATTGTAATTAATTGAAAATAGTTGTGTTTAAAACATGTTAAAATTCAATATTTCGCGATTTTGTGAAATATTCCACATGAAATATTTCAGTCTTCAATCACTTCATTCAAGTATAAGTCATCAACACAAACCCCTATTTTATGTGTTTTTTTTATAGGAGTTGAGGATTTGGATGATTCAGCCTCGATTTTTCTACAAAATGGTACTGGTTTTAAAATGTCTGTATCTAAAATGTATAAATAATCAAAAATTAATTTTAAATACTTTTTGCAAACTTCATAAAGGTATATATTTTATATTATAATTAATATAATGATAATAATATCTACAGTATTTATAAAAAGTAGAAGTCGATTTTTGCCATTTCTCCTTCGTTCTTTCAATCCTCGGACAAATTAATTGTTTATTATAATGATTTGAATGCAATAATATTGCATTCGAAAATTCTATTCTAGCATATACTCAGTCAAATATACAACAAATTATACTAATATTCCGTTCCATAATTTTACCACTTACATAGACTACCAATGGAATATTCAAAATAATTTCAAGCCCCTACACTCAAAATTGCATTAGTCATCATAAAATATTTAAACAAAATCACAGTTACCGTAAATTGCGCAATTATTCAATTATTTTTTAGTAGTTTTTATTAACTCAAGTAAAATTAGTTTAGAAATTCAAAAATATAAGTACAGTACCAAGTAGATTAAATTTTCTTATATTTTTGTTTATTTTCATACCCTATTCTTGGTAACCGACAATTTTTTTTAATGGGGATTTCGCAATGTACATAATATTATTATTGTTGTGTGAATTAATGTAGATAATATTATATATGAGTATTTAATCTACTATTAAAGTATTTCAAGGTGCCCTTTATGTGTTTGTGATTTTATAAGTGTTATCCTGTAAACTACTATCGTTTATGTTTTGCGTGTGTCAGCGTTAGTTGTTCCCGATAGTGGCAGGATGTTAACACTTGTTACGTTAATTTTACGCCAATAATAATTATAAAAAATCGAGAATAGAGCATTTAATCGGATATTTTTATTTATTATTATTTTAACATTCATGTGTAATTTTTGACGTCCAATGGTATTTCATCGTGCAGATATTAATTATATATTTTTAAGATTTCTATTATGATCATCGTCGAACATATGCTAAAAATATAACTAAAAATTAGTACTCCTCAATTTTTAATTAGAATATCGTTAATATAAAATATATTATACTAAATAGTATTATAGTATATACCATTTGGTTTTTAATGCTTTTATATTATTTTCGAGTTAATGAAATAATTATCAGATATTTATATATATATTTTTCAGTTATTATCTGTATTATTGACTATTACAATGTGATATTGTAATTATAATAACTTTAAACTTACTAATGATAATATATAGAAATATGAAGGATATTAGTTGTAACTTAAGAGTTATAATTATAGTAATGACAGAAACGATACACAGAATACAGATATACATTACTAAATAATACCTATATAATATAGGTTCTAAGAAATAGTGACTGCTACATATTATGTGTGGATATTGTCGTATAAAAATGACTGACAAAACACGATTTTTAAAATCTTTAAAGCAAAAATTGCAAGTATATTGAACATTTAAAAAGAATAATAATGAATAACGAATAAAGAAAAATTAGTTTTGTTCTTAGTTTTCTTTTCTGACGAAAGATTGCATAAGATTATTGTATTACATACAAGATTGACAAAGGATTATGTACAATATTTTTTTTTTTTTGATTGATAGTTATACTGAGCTTAAATTTATTGTATTCTCATAAGTATACATGTTGTAATGTGTTACATTCTCATAAGTAAAATGTTCCTATTAGTGATGGGCACTACCGACTAGTTTTGACTATCGAATATCATTCGATAGTCCAAACAAACTATCAAATGAATAACCGATAGTTTTCATTCGAATGTGTATTCGATAGTCACATTCCAATATACCCACCACTATTGTTTAATGGGCTCCGTGATGCCACTGAATGAATATATAATATTCATGGTTATTTTAAGTATTAGATTCTATTGATTCTAATGATAATATATTATTAAAATATTAATTAATATGATCTATCATCATAGAAGTTGATGTTAATGATATCACACATTTGACCTACGCAAAATGGCGGACATTAACTTCGCGTCTTATTAATATTTAACAATATAGTTTAAATTTCTGCCCGGGTTTAACACAAATCTACACAGAACCAACACATAAAATTCGTATTATTAATTGCACTATTGATACAAATCATTGTTAACAAAAATCTTTCTAAAGTATAGATAGAGGGAATACGCTATAATATAAAATTTGGTTTTGCCCAAAATTGACTTCACATCAATAAGCATATTAGCTACAATAATTTGTTACTATAAACATATGATAAAGCATGACTATCAGTATATATGGTAGAAGATTTCAAATTATCTTGTTAATCCTTTTGAAGTGTAAGATTAATGCACAAGAACATTAGTATTTTTTCCATAATTACCTTTATATTTAACATCAATGTTTTTTGACAATTCATCATTTATGTAATTTTTTAAATAACCTAGAAAAATACAAATTTTCTTTTATAATTTAACTTAAGTGGTAGTTATTAATTAATAATTACTTGAATTTTCAATATTATCCACTAGATTTATTGCAATTGTTTAATAAAAAATAATAATAAAAATAAATCGTATGTTTATATAATATTAAAAAATTGTTACATATAATTAACAAAATTTGCAGCTTTAATTATAATTTTTATTTTTATTTTATAAATACAGTCCATGAAAATTTTTTTAAAAAGTTATAATAAAGTGCACTATTATACAGGGTTGGATTGGGCTGTTGAGGTAACGAAAACAACTACAAGGAATTCTATAAACTACTTTTGTATTATGTTTAAATAATATTTCATATTTCCCTAATAATATTTATAAATAAATTGTGAAGGTCTCAGTATTTATACTTTTATAATACGTATTACACAAAAAATTATAGTTCGTCTCTTCCCGTTCTATTAGGTTTTCACCGTTACCTTGGGCTAGTACTACGTCCATATATTCATTATTACTAATAGTACAATGCAACAAATTGCAATGGATTGAATGGTTAAATATACGATTTTGTCTAGTGAATAGACAATCAGTGCTCCTGGTGGTTTTAACTATCTGTAGTTTTAATTTTAATCGAGTTTTCTAGCAAGTTGGTTAATAAAACTATTATCAATGTACCTTGTGTTTTACACATATTAATGAATCCTCCATAGCTTCTTAGCATCTAGATCTTAAAAATATTAACTCACCCTAAAATTAAATTTCACCCTATTTGTGTGACTGCTTAGAAAAAGATGACTTCAAGAGTAGATGACGCTTGACTAAAAAGAGTGTGTGAGTGATTATCATATTTTGCAGGCTTCTTTATAGGATATCAAAGTGTGATCGAACTATCCCCACTTATTTGTTTATGATTATTGCTAATAGAGAGAGCATTTCGCATAAACGATATAAAGATATAATGAGTAGTGGGGGTATATGGGTTTGATTGGTTTAGTCTTATTGCGCTCTTCTTCTTCTGTCTCATTTATTATTACAAATACCAATATTCCAATATATTACACTCCCATTAATTTTCCTACGAAAATCAAATTATGTATTCTCTGTACTACTATATCTTCCGAAGTCGAATAAAACAATTATCGCAATTTATATTAATTGAATGTTCCTTCATGAAAGATATTTTGTGTACGGCCATGTAGTACTCCCAAGACGGAATTGGTATGTCTAATCTAAGAATACTAACTTATATCAAACGTATTTTACATATTTTAAAATATATTTATTTTTTTATAGTGTTACTCTATTAGTATTTCATCGTGAATTTATAAAATATAATGTGTGTCGTCTGATAGGTATATACTATGAGTTATCTGTTTATGATGTTTATAATATTGGGAAAAGGATTGTTTTAATGTAAATATTCCAGCCGAACCTAATTCCCACTCCGACCCTGCTGGTACGTAAAACTATTATAAATCATTATAACATATATCTTACTAGTGATTTTATTTAATGCTAAAAAAGAAAAATTTGAAACAGATAAGTAATAGGTATACTTTTAGTTACAATCAAGAAAAAATAAATAAAATGATTATTTTTTATATACAGAGTTTCCCAGAACTTTTTAGTAATTGTAATATATCCGTGAAAAATTAAAATGTTTTAATTCAATTGTTTTCAATTTATTATTCAATGTATTATATAAATTAATATTAATTATTCACGGACCATAATATTACCTTTTTTCATTTTTTAAATAAGAACATCGCAAAGAAAATTAAAAAATTAGCTCTTAATTTTTTAAGTTATGTAAAATTATAGCCATTTTAGGTAGTATATTTATATGAGCATGTTGATGTATCGATTTATTAATTTAATAATGATTTCGATTTTTAGGTACTTTTTTTATGTAATGGAAAAATCATATTTCTGACGTCATTATTATAGCGTATATATTTCATATAGTTTGTAATTATATTATCATGGAATGTGAAATTTATATTAGCAATATTATGATAAGTAATACAATTTGTAGCTTTATAATAATTTTTCGATAAATTTTATAACTGAGAAACTTTACAAGAATTCTGTACACAAAAATAACTGTCTATATAGATTATTAAGTTTGCAATGTATCTAATATTATTTTTGATATTCATCTTATAGCACGGATGTATTTAGAAGGACTAAAGGGTATCCCATAACTGAAATCTCAAGAACATAAATTAAGATTAACGTGCTAATTAATCATAATTTATAAATTTAATATACAGAAAGGTGGGTTTACACGCTACGACTTATTGTACATTTTATCGAATACAACAGATATTTTGTCCTGTAAAACGGAAAGTGTATATAGAAATGACTTTCGAGATATTCCTGACCATATAGTATGGGACAAATTTTCAAAGTTTTAATCGGTTTTATTAGGTTTATCAAACCCGATTTCCATCCCTGTAATAAATTTATAAATATTTTTAATATATTTATTTAAGAGATGATGACTTATAAAAAAGCTCTATTCTTTATAAATTAAGTCAATTAATACAATAAAAAGTATGCGACCTTACCAGAAACTAGTTAATATAATATTTTTTCTAATAAATTATAATAATGATACATATTTAAAGTAAGTTAACAATTAGATTGACTTAATTATCAAAACAAACTTTAAAAAATTATAATATTTCTTAACGGATTCCAAGGCAGAGTAAATTATAGTATGAAATAGTGGATATGACTAGATAGTTAAAAATACATTAAGTACTAAAAAATTGCTTTATTCAAGACTTTATATTCTATTAAAAAAAATAATATTTTTAATTAAATTTTTTATGAAATATGATTGTAAAATTTGGTTTTGAATGTTGAATTGGACTTCAGTGGATTGTATAAAATGAAAATTGTGTTTATTATTGAAAATTACTTTATTTTGTCTGCACGTTCTCACATTGGCGTAAGAATGGCAACTGAACATATACTAACTGCCTTGGCGGTCAGCTGTCACAAATTACCAGTTATCTTTATAATTTATTACAATATTAATCGAGTAATTGATAAGTAGCTAAGCCTCAACAGACCGGCCGCCTTGAAACAGTTTGTTTCAAATAGATTATATTACAAATAACATAATAATAACAATTATATAAAAATTAAATATAATATTCTCATACAAATATAAGTACAAATACACATTTTTTTTTGTGGTATAAATAATTATATAATATAAATAAATGAATATAAAAATGAATAGTTATTAATTCCCTTCAAATGCTAATACTGTTATACTGTCATACTCATTTCTTCGAAAGTTAAAAATGCGTTACCAAGTGCTCTGTACAAATGGTGTTTGATGGATTTTACAGATGATTCCCATAATCCACCAACATTTGGAGATTTAGGAGGGATGAAATGCCATTGAATACCCATGTTACTAGTAGAGTTTATTAATACACTTTTGTTTTTGTCTAAATGAAATATATTATAAACTTCTTTAAGGTGTCTGTTGACACCAACAAAATTAGTTTTGATTTTTATGGGTCCCGCGAAATCAATACCTAAATTTATAAACGGACTATTAGGTTCAACTCTGTCTTTTGGTAGGTTCCCTATAATTGTTTCAATAAACTTTGGTTTTATTTTAAAACATTTTTTGCAATTGAATACCGTATTACGCGCCATATTTCTATCCTTTATTGGCCAATATTTCAAACGGATTGTGGCTAATAATGCTTGTGACCCACCATGCATATCCTTTCATGTTCACTTTTAAATAATAGTTTAGTAATACTATTTTGCAGTAGTAATATTTGGTTACGTTGAAAGGTATTTCGTTTTATTGCATTATTTAATCAGTCGCCAACTTGTAATATTTCATTTTCATCAACATACGGGCGTAGAGTAATAAATTTATTTTTATCGGATAATAAATCATTATTTTGTAATAATCGTATTTGGTTTGACCAATATTGTATACATTGCATATATTTGATAATAGTGTATATTGCATTTTCACGTTCAATAGGTTCTAATTGTCCAATTCTTCTTTTATTTTGTTCATTAATTAAATTAGATTTATGACTATTATGTACAAAACGTAATATATAAGAAATTACATTAATCAATTTGGAAAATGACAAATATTTATTTAATATAAATAATTCCGGTTGTATCGTAATACTGTTGACGATTTTATTTCGTTATCTGACAATGTATTCGTCAGAATAGCTTTACGTTGTTCAGGAATTTCCTTTTCGGAGAAATGTGTTCTTTCAAATTTTGGCCACGCCAAGGCTTCAGACTTTAGCTATTCCGGACCGTATCACCATAATTTGTTATCTTTAATTTTTACCGAATCATAGCCACGAGATAATATATCAGCTGGATTTAATTCACTGGCTACACTCTGATATTAACGTTGCATCTTGAATTTCCCTAACTCGATGGGCGACGTAAGTGCTCCATTTTGCTGAAGGTGAAGATATCCACGATAAAGTTACTGAGGAGTCTGTCCAAAAATAGCGCTTATCGATATTAATATTTAGTGTGGGTACAATTTTATCAGACATTCGTGCTAGTAACAATGCCGCGCACAGCTCAAGGCGGAGTAGTGACACCGTCTTTAAAGGTGTTACTCTATTAGATTTTGCATACAGTAATCTTACGTCGTGTTCATCCATATTCGCTGTTGTTTTAATATTGATACACACACCATATGCTTTTATAGATGCGTCGGCAAAACCGTGCACCAGTATGTTACTTATATTTTGATATCGACTAATTTGTCTTGGTACTGTAATGTCATTAAAATGTTCTAAATTTGTTTGAAATATTTGAATAGGTTTTTCAAAATCTTCTTGCCATATAATTCGTTGATACCTTCGGTGGTTTCTCTCTATCCATATTTGACGGTACATTTATGATATGCCCGCGCATAATGAATAATAATATGTTCGAAATTGGGCTAGTATACAAACAAGGTCTTGTTGGATATTTGGACCTTTTAGTAGCACGTCATTTAAACTGAGTCCCGATGACGTTTTACATGAACCATCGAATACTACACGTAACTTGGTGGTTAAACTATTATCATTTAGTACAGTATGGTGGGGCAAAAAATAATTAGTATTAATATTGTCTATATTATTTTCAACACCAATTTGTTCCATATGATTTAGATTTGTGTATTCTTTAACAAATTCTGAATAGTTATCTTTTAATTGTTTATTTGATTTAAAACGCCGCTCTAATGATTGAAAATGCCTTAATGCATTATCATAGGAATTACCAAGTTTAACAATATTATCTCGGAACGGTAATTGTATTATAAATCTACCTGTATTATCTCGAGTTGTCGTACCATCGAAATAGTTTTTACACCTTTTTTCTTCTAGTGTATAATTTTGATTAGATATACATTTTTCAAGACGCCAAAATTTTGACATTTGTTCTTCAATTTCTTTATTTATTTGTAATTTAGAAGAAAATAATGATACACATTTTTTGTTCAATTTATTTTTGTTTACTTGTCCGGACACTATTCATCCTAACTTTGTTTTATGATAGATAGAACCATTAATTGACGGACGTTGCTGTTCATTACAAATTATTTCATAAAACAAACAAGCACCGATAATAATATCAATTCGTTGTGGCATTGGAAATGACGGATCGGCCAGCTCAATATTCGGAATAATTAACGATGAGAGATTAACAGGTGTTACTGGAATATTATTTGTGAGTTTTGGTAAGACAATACATTCAAGTTCCGCTTGATAATCTGATACGTGTGATTTTATCTGTATAGACGACGTCGCTGTATGTTTAGAGCCCTCTATGCTGATTACCGCGCAATTAATAGGTGTCCGCTTTATACCTAGACTTTGGGTAATTTCTTCCCGTATAAAATTATTTTCTGAACCCGAGTCCAATAATACTCGACATAAAATCGTATCACCCGCTTTATTGACTACGCGCACTATAGCTGTCGATAATAAAATCTGATCGTGATTTATTTGTGACGTGTGGGCACTAATAGTTGTATTCGGTTCGTCATTATCTTTTTGTGCGATATTATTATTTTCTATAAGTTTACGTACACTTTCTACCTGGTCTGGATTTGATTTAAACATGAGATGTAATAACGAATTGTGTGGTTTATTACACTTCGGACATGGCCGCATTTTGCAAATTTCATTCAAATGTTGCATTAAACAATTTTTCCATAATTTTAACTCGCTAGCTTGATTTATTCTATCGGATATAGGTAATGATAAGAATGTTGGACACTTGTAGATTGGATGATTTTCTTTACATATAATACACGTTGTTTCTGTTGTTGTTGTCGTAAATATTGATGTTGATTTTTTTGCTTGCAGCTGACAATTATTGATATGTTTGGATGCTTCAAAAGCTTCTAATACGCGAACTCTTTTTTCCAAAAATTTTAATAATTGATCAACCACAGGTACATTATTTGTTTCACTAGCCTGGGTTTCCCATTTTTGAACCGTAAACGAATCTAACTTTATGACAATAATATGTATTAACAAACTTCCTCATTCTTTTGAATTTTGACCTAGTGATTCGAGTGCATTAATGTGACCATGTATTAAATTCATTAATTGCCGTATTTTGAATGCTGACTCTCTATTTATCGCTTCTAAGTCATGTATTGATTTAATATGATTTTATATTAAAAATCTTTTCTTACTGTATCTGTTTACTAACGTTTGCCAAGCTGTCTCATAGTTTTCAGCTGTCTTTTCTAATGATTTAATTACTTGAAGCGCATTTCCTTTAAGTGACAATTTTAAATAAAAGAATTTTTGAAAGTTCATTAACGATGTATTAGCGATGTATTAGTATGTATAAGAGCAAAAAACATGTCGTGGAATAACGTCCAATTTTCATAATTTCCCGAAAAACTTGGTACATTTAAGGGTGCTAATTTTATTATTAATGATGGTTGTTGCGAGCCTAAGGTTTCAATGGATTGACATGGACTTTGGCGACCAACAAATTGTTTTGCGTTATATTGCTTGTTATTAATAAGAGTTGTAGCTAATGTTTTAGCCTCGAATTATAAATTTTCCATCTCGCACTCATATGTTGTGTGCTCGATCTTATCTTCTATTACAATAATTGCTGCTTGGATTTGGCGAAACTCTTGCCACGTCTCTTTTAATTTTTCTTTTCGTATAATGATCATATTAACATCTACGTTGTCTAGCGATGTTTTAAGATAAGTGATACACCTCGTTATTTACCCTTATACATGTCCACGACGACTTAACGCACTTAGTTCTGAAATTTTTGTTTATCTTTATAAAGCAATAAATTATACTTTTGATATCGATGTAGACAGAGCTATAGTTCTCACTTTATACGTTTATTATTTAGGAAAACACTACTTATAATGGTAAAACCTTGGTGTTATCGCTTTACCTTTGAATTTTGGAATTCCGCGTGTTTTATAACTCGACTGAAACTTGAAATTTGTAAATTATACGAGAATGCGAAAAGAAAAAAATTATAAATTGTTTTTATTGAATAGAGAATTGTATAAATAATAATATATTTATAGATAAATATAAAAAAAAACTGTTGTTGTAATTATATTATATAGTAATACTGTTCACTGAAACTTGTATTACCTATTTAAATCACAATTGATGGATTAAGTTTCACTATAGATTGAAATATATTGTAATTTAGTCACTTAATTAGGCTAAAGATATAAATTTACACATAAAATGTATCGACTACACGTATTTACTGTTTAGACACAGATATATTAGAAAATGTTTTGTATATTGCTAAGACTGACTGGTTGTTAATCCGGTCCAAAGGACCAATGTAAAATTTGGTATTGAATGTTGAATTGGACTTCAGTGGACTATATAAAATGAAAATTGTGTTTATTATTGAAAATTACTTTTTTTTGTATGCACGTTATAATAGAAATATAAAAAACATAAAAAATATTCCTATAATTTTATTTATTTACAATAAATATAGGTACTAATTTAATGTTAATTGTATAATAATTATCTAGGTATATAGTATAATTACGTATGTTATATACTTAATTAGTTACCTATACGAGTATATTAGTAAGCGTAACATGCCAACTACTGCATATAAATACAAAATGTCATGACAAAAAATTTAGGTGCAAATAAATTACCTAACGAATATTATTTTGAATTCATTACTAATGATAATATGAACTCCTAATATGCATAATGATTTTGTATTTATAGTTAATATCATAAGTAAAGGTTATCATTACGTTATTATTAATGATCTTAATAACCTATTAATATTCAGTATATCAAATAGTATTCTTAACAATATTACTAAAATTTTTAACTAAATTTATGAAACATATATTTCTGAACAAATAATAAATGAAATATTGATGTCAGTTTTAAAATTATATTTAAAAAAAAACATAACATTCAAAAATTTTAATTTTTCGCTGAAATATTGCAATTGATAAATAGATCTGGTACACTCTGTATATAAAAGAAATAATAAACATAGCAATTGATATATTTTACATACATAAATCAAAAAATATTTTTTTAACAATCTGTTTGTCATCAACTAAAAAATTAAGATTAAATAATAATGCTATGATTTATAACTTACAATATGTTAAAATATACTTAATATTATAATTTTATATTTCTCTAAGGTAGTAATTCTCAACTCAATTTAAGCCACTATTTTGTAAATTTTAAACATTGCAGACCATTAATTAGATATATTTTCTAATAAATTAAATATTAATTATAAAAAAGTGTTATAGAATAACTAAATCAGTAAACATTAAGCAGAAATATTAAGTAATTAATAAGTATTTAATGATTAAAATCTAATGGAAACAGATATAATTTTAATACAAATTGAAAATCAATGAAATTTTATCACATAGTCGTTTTTGATCAGTCGGCTTAGTCAGACTTGTAAAATCATGGAATAATGCTGGTATTTGAAGCTCTAATAATTTATATAATAGTATGAATGTAATGAGACGTGATTGGTTTTCACATATTATGCATTTTTTTCATTGTAATGATAATAACAGTGTAAATAGTTTTGATAAAATATATAAATTACGTCCATTGATGTATATGCCAAAAACAAATTTTTTAAATAATTTTGTACCAAAACAAGCTTAAATTACGATGAAGCAATGATAGGATATTTATATCCGTGGTAAACTCATACGATTTGGTCTCAAAATGTGGTGTCTAAATGCTTCATCATGCTAATTCATCACTTTTGACATGTATCAAGGGATGAATTCAAAAAGAAATGACAAGCATGAAAAATTATTTGGAAAATGTGCAGTGCTCATGGTAACAATGATCGAAGAACTAATTAGTCAAAACAATTACCGTACAAATTTTATTTTGACAACCTGTTTACAAGTCTAGATATATTTTAATATTTATAAAGTAATGGGTTTAAAAGAACAGAAACTATTAGAGAAAATCGCTTAGCATGACTTTGTCTTGTGGCGTCTAAAAATAGTATTAAAAAAAAAAAAAAATTCGAGGTTCTATTAATTTTATTTTAGATAAGAAAAACGGAATTATTTTTACACGTTAGATGGATAATAGTGTTGTAATAATGG
>JABCUB010000169.1:0-13217 GCA_013282895.1 Eriosoma lanigerum | reverse complement strand
GTTACCATTATTATTACACAAGTATATCGATAACCATTACAATCATTTAATAATAGGATATACAGCACTGTAACCGAAAAGCTCTTGAGTATTTAATTATTTAATTATTGGGTATTATATTTATTTATAGACTGTGTTGTATAGATTGCATGTATAGATATTGTTTAAAAAAAAATCGAATAATGTAAAATCTACGTATATTAACGTATATTATAGTTATAATAAAACTATAGATAGTATACGTAGATATATACAATATTTTAATATTTCTAATGCACGAAAAACTAATAATTTACTATCTATTCAAATTTAAAAAAAGTAAATATTTTATTATAATGTAGGTATACCTACACCACAAGATATTTACAAGAAACATAGCCAATTTTTATAAATTTAAATTTTATATCTACGTTCTATTATGCATTATTACAAGAAACCGTGAAAAATAAAACGGTATAAATTTAAATATCGTATGAAAAACTTTAAAACTCAATGTAATTTAAAATAAAATTTTAGTAAACGAAATGATTCACCATTTTTAAGAGTAATTGTGGCAGTTTTGCTCTATATTCCAGATTATACCTACCACTATACGCCAAGTTAAATTTTAATAATAAAATATTAAATTTTTATATTTCACTATTTTAATAGACGAACTAAGAAATATGGGATTTATATGTAAATATTAAATTAATTAACAAAAAACTATTACGGTCAAGTAAATTTTATAAATTGTTTTCTTTGATGAATAAATATTCACTTAAGTATAATAATTTGCAATGTATATAATATAATAATCCTTACAATATTTTAATTATACATTCAAAATTCAACTATTGTATTTATTGTAATTTTATTTTAGTTAATAGTGGTATAAATAATTTAGCATATGCATTAATAGGTAAATATATTCAATAAATAATAATAATAGTTTTGAATTAATTAATAATATATAATAGTTAAAATAGGAAATCAATAAATTATAAGTATAGTTATTACTATATAACAGTTATATATATATATTATGTTACGGACTAATAGTTGTACAAATGATATAAAATAATATTAAAATCAAAATTACAAAATAATACAAAATATCTTTTTTAATATTAATATTTTATAATATTGTTGCGTGCCAACCCTGATCAACTTGATCCGTATTAGAATGAATAAAGTTAACTCAACGATTTTAACAATATACTAATTTATTCAATTTTAATTAACTCAGAGAAACAAAGTTATAATAAAGCATAAATATCTGAAGTATTACGACTCGTTCTTATGTAGTCATCTGTGGTGGTGTTCAGTACGTCGCTTCCAGTCGTCTGATTTGACCTGGTGTCTGGCTCCCTTATATAAACTTTTGTCTTCCTGTTCTGTTGATGTATCTGTTTTTATCTGCCATTCGCTGTAACTGTAATTCGTTGAACAGATTGTTCTTCCCATAGTTCCACAGTCAAATAGATACTAAGTATTATTTTATTATTATACATATAAAACTATAATAATAGAAATGCGCTTGTCTTATTTCCTAGTATATTTATTTATGATATACTATTCTATCAGTAATACTATTAAATAGAATACAATCTCACTTTAAACAATCTGGGTTCGTAACAATATAGGTCCATAGATTTTTATTTGTTTTTTAAATTGTTAATCGTGGGTGAAATTGATATTGGTGTTTCATGGTATTTAATAGTATAGAAATTTTTTTTTATTGATGTGGATATTTTATGGATCATAATATATTCTCAGAGCGTCAAGGGGCACGCGCAATCGAATGTTCAGGAACATTATTCGGATGGCGGCTTACATAATGTGCGCAATACGGGGCGACCTTCAAAGAATATTCGTGTGCGCTTCCCACAGTCCCTGTGAAGTGATGTAATAATAATATTTAAATTATATTACTGTTGTGATCGGACGACGCGGATGTATCATCTTCCATCTCACACACACGCTTAATGCAATTCGCATGTACGGAACATTTTTTTGCTCATCATTTTTGTCAAACACAGACAAAATATTTTAAAATAAATATTTAATTAAAATAGTTTAAAATTCAAATAAAAATTGTTAGTCTGACAGTTCGGTTAAGTTTTAGTGGTTAATTCAGTATAATCATTGATTCTATTCTATAATCAATGGTATAATGGACAATTTAGTTCCGTGGAATATATTCAATGTTCTATCATCAGCATCTCATAAAGGATTCATCTAAAGGGATGAATTTGTGTTAATGGCAGTTTTTCCCATCTTTGTGCTATTCCTTCTATTTTCGGTTAGGTAATAAATATATATATATATAAATATAATATTGTTATTATTATTCATAAGTTGTAATTTTGAAGTTTATATTGATCTTTTATAAGATCTGAGAAGTTAAGTGGGATCAGGGGCGGATCTAGAAATGAAAAAAGGGGGGACTTATCCATAAAATTTACTTTAAATACACGTAAACAGTAGGCACTGAAAAGCAAAACGCAAATATTTATTTATAAGTAGGTACTTAAGGGGAGGCTTTAGCCCCCAAAGCCCGTCCTCCTCGTGTTTCTGCCTCTGAGTGGGATTGTACTAATTAAATGCGTAACAATGAGTCAAATTTTATTTCCCGTAAATTGTCCAATATCCCTTGTAAACTGGAAAATTATATCTTATTTGTTAAATAATCAAGGTAAATATTTGTCATTTTTCTGAAAAAAAGCAAACGTAACGGATTTATATCCGAAACAAAACCATCATGGTAAATTGTCTCAAACTCAAAACGAGCGATTAATTAATGATCCGGAGCGAGACGGCAAGTAAATTGATTCGATAGGGGTAATCTGAGACATACAGTGAATCATAGTGAACATTTCCAATGATTTCAAGAGGACGAATTATGTCATATGACAAACGTCGACCAAGAGGTTGTAGTAAAAAAATTCTACTCCTAGGAGTGTACCAGATTATAGAATCGGTTATGTGATATTAAAACATCACATCTTCAAGAAAAACCTCTTTGAGTTCCTAAGTGTAGACAGAACTGAGTCCATCCATTGCTAGAATTTTAGTCCCGATTTCAGCCAACAGCACATAAATAGTGCGTTTTTGGAATTCTTACAAATAAATGCGTAGGATATCACATAATTTGTAACCGATATCCATCAAAAATTGTTTCATACTTTACAGTGACTTTACTTTAGTAAGTTTGAGATCATTGTATGTTTGCAGACAGATACGAACTACCATAGCGTACTATTTTGTAATGCATAACTCTCATACTTATTAAGAAAATATTTTATTTTTCATCACTATTAGATTTTAAATCGTAACTATTTTACTTCAAAATGATTTAAATTATCCTTTTCATATTTAAATATTTTAGAGAAAATGTTCATCTTGAGTATTATAACGTAGTAGCTGAACACTGTGTGGTCTAATTTTGGAAATTAATAGTCATTCCTTACCTATTACATATTTAATGAACATGTGTACTAAAACTAATTAAATATAATTTTTTTTTTTTAAAAATTATATGATGAAATTTGTTTTTAGTAAACTCACAGAGTAATACATAAATAAAAATATGTATTATTATTATACTCCACCTATTTTATAAATTTAATTTCAAGCAAATCTATTGAGTAAATAATAAGTTGGATATAATATTAAATACTAAAATACAACAAGAAAAAATTATATACATATTGTATTGACAATTTACGTACTGATTTTATTTAACAGAATTTCATAACTATCGTCCTGAAAATGGTACGTTAATTTAATAGAATTTAGAAGAAATTGTTTATAATTATTGTCTAGTTTTACTAATAAATTAATCTGTTATATATTATTCCTCATGATGTGTTCATGGTTATATAGTGATGATCGTAAAATTGAGTTTTTTTAATATGTTTTATTGCGTAATTTCATAGGTTAGGTTAATATAATAGTATTTGAATTGACATGTAAATATGAATTAAACGAATGATGTTGAAAAATAAATATTTTAATTTAAAGTTTTTACATTATAGGAAGAATTAAAATAGTACGCATCTCTATTAATCCAATCTCCTATTAATTAACAGCAACTAAGTTAATCTAAACATCAGCCAAACAAACCTAACCACACTAGTAGCGCTCGTACAGTCTTATCGCGAACTAAGTTTCTTTGGTTGTATTATTCTAATGGCCGACATTAAATTCGCCGACAGACATTTGGCAAAAACATTATAGGTCGTAATACATAATAGAGGATGATTATTAATTGAAATTCGAGCAATCGGAATTTCCGATGGGTGTAAAAATGTCAGAGATCATATACTTCGTAGCTGTAAACTAAACTCTTCATTTCCTACATATTTTGTAGCTAGCCCACTTGACTGGATTTGTCGTCATATATTTTTACCTAAATGAAAGAAGCAACTTTATTGTTGGGAACCAAGAAATATTTTTGATATTACATTAATTGCAGCTTCCTCGAAATCAGTTTTAATACATTTTGGATCAAGATCAAACCCTAAATTTTCACAAATCGTAATTAAGTCTTCAAATAAACGATCATAACAACATTATCATTTACTTGACATTAAAACATAAACTAAAGACAAAATATTAAATTAATTCCACCCACAAGAGCATGTATAGTATTTATTTTTAAAAGAATATTAGGTACAGTGTTAAATGTACTGCCCATAACCTAGTAATTGGGTTACTACCGTCTGCCAAATGTTGGTCGGCTATTAAGATTGTCCGTACCCCAATGTAGGTACCTACTAATTTATTATTAATAATTATATTTAATACAAATTTCCCAAGTTAGTAATTGAACACCTATTAACCGAAAAAAATATATATATATTAATTCTAAAAATTATTTTCAGCATGTCATACAAATCAATACATTGACTTTCTCAGTTATACAGCTATGAATTGTAATCATTATCATAATATTTAAATACGTTTATACTAAATTTTAAAGATTATAATATTGTTTAAAATTTTTAATATTTATAAATGTGAGCTAAGGCTTTTATATAAATGAATTTTCTATAATGTGTTAGCATTATAAACATTGATATTTTTTAAATTTTTATGTCAGATTTTACAATCTGATCTACATTTAAAATACACGTATATTGAAAAATTAATAATCAATGTTCTGTGCGTTTGTAGTACAAATTAATTTTTAAATTTTTTTCCAAATTCCTGACCACTAATGGAATCGATACAGATTAAAATTTTAATTTAAAATGAAATATATTTTTATAAATTCTATTCGAGTATTTAATGGGTTAGAAAGTAGGTGGGTATATGTACCTACAAGCTATATCGTTTTATAGAATAGATATGCATAATTTATAATTATTTTATAAAAAATTCTGTATAGTAAGGTAAAATCAAGTTACAGCAATTTAATGTAGTTTTTCTTTTAAGTGTTTAACGAGATAATTTTGGGCGCGGATTTGTGGTGTAAGTCATCTATTGAATAATTATTTATTCTAATATATATATAATATAAATATATTATTTACCAATAAATAAGGGAGTAAATTTGTTTTGCTTCGCTCAGAATTTATATTTAAACAAAGATTAAACCATATTGATACATCTTTGATAGTTTTAAATCTAAGTAAATTTACAATTATTTTAAGTATCTCAGACTACTTCCTCCTTTTGCATATAAACTATAATCTAATACTATAGAATTAATGTACAAGATTAATTACGTAATTGATAGTATAAATAAAATGTGTTAGCAAAGTAATATAACTAATAAATTTTATATTATAATATATTATAGGTACTGGGTACCAATAATGAATATCTTAAAAATCACTTACTTTTTTTTTTCCGTTTATCTCGGTTATTATACGATCTTTAAAATGAAGCACTGCTTTTATAATTAAATCTGGATGGAAAGATTGTTTCCGGCCTTTCATTTTAATGATAAATTCGATATTAAATTTATATATATATATATATATATATATAAACAATTTTAATATGTAAACATAAATATTAAGATTAAAAAGTAAATGTCCACTACTCAAATAAAATTTTAAAAACAAATCATGAATATCAATAAAAAATTAATAAATTAATAACATAAATTAGTTATTATGACAAATGATTAGCCAATGGTGTCGGTGAAGAACACACACATAATGACAGAAAAATTTAACTGTCTAATAATTATATTTATTGATTTTTAAAAGAAACACATTATTAAAATATTCTATTTATGTCATATTGTCATATACGGGGTCGGACTAACTTTTACTGTAGACTAGAAATAGCCCTTTCTGTATGAGGTTCCCTTTTTTGGGTACAATTTTTGTACTGTAAGAGTGAAAAGACACCACATAGTTGGCAGATCTGATATTTGTTGATAATAAATAAATAAAGTACTTATAATAAATATAAATTAGTTTATAATCATGGTTCCACATAGCGGAATCAGTAAGCTGTTTAAGTTTAAGGCTATAAGTTATACTTCACCGTAGTTTTTCATTTCGATATAGTGATAAAACTAATTATGTAATATTGATCAAACCTTACGGCGGCCCATATATGTTACGATTTATCGTGTGTCAAACCTTGTATTAATGTACGATAATAGATTTTTTTGTATGGATCAACTATACATGTTACTTAGTTAAGATGATCGTTTTTGAAATCGTATTAAACCAGGTTACTAGGCACACTTTGTCGTACGATTAATTTTACCTACAAATTACCGTTAATCGGTAAAATTTCAAATCATGTTTAATGTTTTTAAAATATTTATAATAATATAAAATGTTTATAAAACATAAACAATAGTTTACAATTGTTTTGTTTTTGTATTTATTAATAGTAAAATTATGCATAAAAAGATTAAATGTGTTAACCTTTTATAATATTTTTGTATAATATTAATACTAGTATCATTGATTAATTATACATATATATATATAATTAACCAATGCTAGTATGTCAGTATGAGTGTCTGAAATGACGTCATACTTGGATCCAAGACGATTTACAAGTATAAATGTAGGTACAACTATTTTTCATAAGAAGCTTTACACAGTATTTGGCAAAAATCAGTTGTATTGAACATGATAGTTTGGTTGATTAGGTAACATCCACCAACATTGTTCCTTGAAATATGTACATTATATTATCAGATAGGTCTATTGAATACCATTTTCCACTTACCAATTTTTTTTTTTTATAAATATATACGAGTATATATATATAGAGATGTTCGAAAAGTATTTTAAACACTTATTAAATTTATTTGAGTATTACTTAAATACATTTGATTTAAAAATATATGTTAAGTATTTTAAATACTTTTTTTATAATATTTAAGTAGTATTTAAAACACTATTCATAATTTTTACAACACTGGAGTACGAGTTAACCTAATAAAAGTGTCTAAATTCGCTTATGAACAAAATATTTTAATTTTCGTATGAGACTATAGCCTATATTGACTATGACAACTGGTACCAAAACTTATTATACTCATATAATTTGTACACGTTTTTCAAACTACGAAAATATTTAATAATACATCGAGTGCACCATAAATTAAATCTATATAAAAGTATTTATCTAATATTTGAAACATTGTTAGATTCTAAGCGAAGCGAAAAATGAATTGAAAAATAATGTCTTACAAAGATGTTTTTTTTGCCTGAAAACATTTTTTTGCGTAGAAATAGTGGTCAGATTTTCAGTGGCGGATTTACGGGGGGTGGGGAGTCCATGGGGTCTGGACCCCCCCACCAGACACCGATTTAATATGACGTACCAAAACTGAAATAATATGTTAAAACATAATCCTATCCTATCTATTCTTGTATACACAAACGGAAAAGTACCTACCTAATTAGTATGTGCTTATATATAAAAACCCTATAAATAAACCCATATGCCTATGTAACATTAAATCGCTGATAATAATAATACGATTATATTTGAATATTGTCAATCATTATTAGTGATGTGAGTAAGAAATTTCTACTTTAAGAAATTTCTTAACAAAATAAATAAATATATATATTTTTTACGTAAAACTATTTTGTTTTTGTAAATTAGCAACACTGTTATTGTGATATCTCTAATCGCGGACTTCTAATCTTATATTAGCGGGAAAATGTTAATGTGTGTGATGACTGATTAGATAATTCGTTATAGTGTTGTACAGCGACACAGCGTCTTAACAATAAGTATTTTAGTAATATTTAAAACTAAAAGTTTAAAATATTATTCAATTCTGTATTCTTGACTCTTGTTGAGTTATTGTTATTAACTAGTCATTATTAAATATGGAATATTCTCATGTGTTTCTAGAAGTTGAAAATAAAATTGAAAAATCATTTTTTTTTTTAAATTTCCCATACATTTGTTTTATTGTTTTGAACTTTTGAATAATATTGATTATTTAAGTATAAAATAAAATAAATTGTTTTGACTAAATAAGACTAATAATAAAGAATTTATTTCTATGTTTATTTAAAAAAATATATATTGATTATTATTTATTTAAATTAAATTTACTAATACCATTTAAAAATTAGATCAAATTAGGGAATAAAATATTTGTCTCAATTTAAAGATAAATTTAAAATTCTTTAAAGCTAATTAACAATAAAATAAGGTTTGATAAGTTAAATTAAAATTAAATTTTTAAGAAAACATATTTTTGAAAGTTCTGGAAATTTCTTCAAAATTAAATTTCTGAAATTTAACATCTCTAATTATTATAGATAAACAATTTTATATTATTTTAGATTCTGAGCGAAGCAAGGAATGTATTGGTTTTACAATGATGACTTTTTTTTGTCTCTGAAAACATTTTTTCGGGTAGGAATAATAGTTTGATTGTCATGAATAAAGTATGCTTTCAATAGTAAATTGCATCTAGTTGGTACTTTTTAAGCTCATTTTTCTCAAAAGTTTTTCTTTAGGAAAAGAAAAACTATCAAAAAATGACGAAAATCGGCAAAATTACGGTTTCCATTATTTCAAATTTTTTTATCTAGTAATAATTAATTAGGCCTTTGCTGATTTGGATCGTAGGAACTTGAAATTTTTTGAGTATTCACATAGGTGTTTCACAAAATAGAAAAATGTTTGAAAAAATTTAAACAAATGTTCATACAAAATAAAGCCAGCTACATATTTGAAATGAAATAAATTCTAAAATTGCGATTTTTATCCCATGGGTGGGGCTGAAGACACGTGCGAAAATGGTGTTTGTACGCAAAAAAATTGTGTGCGAATTCTTCGAATGATCATGTGAATTTATGATAATTACATGCAAAATGTTGACGTAAAAATAAATTCCACATTCGCAATATTTGTCCCACCCTTGGGGTTAGCGAAACACTGCGTGTCTCCAGCTCCACCCGTAGTAATTTTGAATAAGCATGCAAACTCTGGCGAAAGTCATGCAAAATCATGCGTGCTAAGTGATGATTATATAAAAAAATTTTGAAAATTCAAATGGGGTGGGGCTAGGGCTGTTTGATTATTTCGATTAATCAAAATTTTCATTGATTAATCGATTTAATCAATTATTATAAGTTATTAAAAAAAACAATTAATTGATTAACCATAATTTCAATTAATTGTTTTCTTCAAATGAATATGAATAAATCAATAAACTATTTATAATACTTAATACCCACTTCCCATTTAAATGTGCAGTATGTAATCATATTCAATGTATACATTGTGCCTTGGTATTTATAGTTTTTAGATTAACATATACGATATACCGATTTACCAGTTTAGATTAACATTAGTTTCTATTATTGGTCATTTTCAAATTATCTATGTGGATGATTTTATATGGACGTAATGATTTATAAGTATATTGTTATTATAAAATATATTAAAATGTTACTATATTTATACATAATTCTAATTTAATAAAATAATAGAAGAACATTATTATAATTGAAAATTAGTTTATGACTTATTTAAACTACATGGTTTACTTACTAATTTAATAACAAATTGATAAAATTATAAACAAATTTTTAAATTAAATGATCAATCGTTTCAATTAATCGATCGATCGATCGATTAATCGGTTAATCGTTATTTCAATTAATCGTCATTTCGATTAATTAATTAATCTATTGTGCGTAATCATAATCGATCATGATAAAAAATAATCGAACAGTTCTAAGTGGGGACATGTACGTTACATCCGAAACGTAATTTCACTTATCTGCTTATATAGATTACATTTTTTGATTTTTGTATTCCGGACATATTAAATGGTCTGTAATAATACGTTCCGTCGATATATTTTCCGGAATTTTACTGCCTTCCGCTACATACCTAGTTCCAAGTAGTATAAATTAAAATACGAATAGCTTTATGGATATATATATATATAATTAATATATTGAATTTTTGTTTTAATTGCAGGTGAAAAGCGTAAGGTTTCATCTTAATATTTATACAACTGTACTCAATTATACATAACAAATACAATATTTAAGGCTGGGCTGATACCAATAATCGATATCAAAATATATAATATTGGAAAAAAGTGGTATCGGCGAAGCACTGAACTAATATTAAGTATTGTATTTAATAAGTTCTGCGTTATATAATAAGAAGCTAATTATATATTGTATTGTTTAAATTAATTATAAACTAGAACCCAATTTGCCTAATCAAAGCAATATAAATGTATGTAAGTACCTATTTAGAACTTTTACTAATCTTAGTAAAGTAAATATTATCTAGTAAGAAATTCTAACTATTATACATAGCAATATAGCACTTTAAAATCTAAGTCTTAGGTTATAAATATCTAATTTAAAACGTATTTAAATTGCAGTTTAGTAGTAAAGCTTAGCTATTCAAATATAAATATTTTATGCATATCATCATAATATTATCATGTGTAATATCACATATAGGTAATTCGTTTTTAGTTTATATGCTATTAGTACGTTCGTTTTGGACGCTTTGAACACTTTAAGCATTTAATAGCGTTCAAACGCCGTTCGTTTTGGCGTATCAAAACGTTCATACTACAACCGTGACGTCGTTATATTAATAACGCTTTTTCTATTGTGGTAGTGCAGTGTAAGCGTTGGGATAACTCCGTAAAAACACTAAAAATTGTTTTTAAAATTTATGTTCGTTACATTAAATTGTTTATTCGTTGATTATAACTATAATTAATATTACCTAAAGGCATGCCAAGATATTTGTCGCAGGTAGTGCATCTTTTGTTTTACTCACCACACGATTGAGTATGCTTGAGAAAAATCTTAGCATAGGCGGAACTGAGGCAAATTCTTTGGGAGGATACAGGCTCAAAACTTAAATCTTCAATTTAACAAAACTTATATGCATATATATATATATATATATATGTGGGTCCGAAAAATAACACACTATTTTCCGATTATCGTAGTCTTTATTAAGAAATAAATTATAATACAAAAAGAACTATACATGTGTAAGAATGAATAGAATAATAATGATGATAATAATAATAATAATATGAACAAAAGAAAAATGTTCGATTACATTACAAAAATACGCGTTCGGTGCAGATAATACGGCGGAGAGACTTATTGACGAATTAATTCGTCCGATATATATAGATGAAATAAAGCTCTCGATTTTTCTAGAATAATCTTATATTATTAATGTAGATCATTATTATGACGTTATCGATTATCTGATGATAATGTTCTTGATAATACTAACGTACGAGAACATTCGCGAACACCCTTCGCCTATATCGATTGTATATATCTACATAGATATATCTTATATACATATTACATTAATACTTTGTTGAACTAATTAATTTAAAAAATTCAACTTTTCCTGTATTATTATATAATATGTTAATATTTTAATATAATAATCTTATATATCCATCAAGAGAATAATCATTGAACATTGCCTTATGTTGATGAAATAAAAATTAAATTTGTTGTAAAGGTGGATTGTGTATATTTTATATATAGTTCTTGTTATAAGTTTTTACTTTTGTGTTATTTTCTCTACAAAATATTTGGGGGCTAAGTCCTCCAAGCAGCCCCATAGAGATCCTAGAAAGTTTGGAGAACTGATACCTCCCAAATGTCTTGATAGTCTCCCTAAAAATAATTTATGCACTACATGAATAAAAAATCGGGAGCAAAGCCATCTTCACCTTATTACCTATCTTTGCCTATATTACCACTATGGCTGTATTCTGTAATAAAAAGTCGTTATGACCAAAATCCAATTAGTTATCTCAAAATTAAAAAATTTAAAATAATGAAATCGTTATTTTGCCGATTTTCCGCTTTTTTTGGTAGTTTTTCCCCTTCCAAGGAAAAGCTTTTGAGAATTACGAAAAATGAGCTAAATAAAGTACCAAATAGATGCAATTTGCTACCGAAAACATAGCCTACTTATGGTAATCAAACCATTATTTCTACCCGAAAAAGTGTCTTCATACATAAAAAAAAATATCATAATATACATTTCTGTTAAAATTATTCAAATTTTAGAAGCTTATAAAATAAAGTAGCAACATACGATTTTGAATATATATTGTAAAAGAATTAAGTTGTATATGATTATATTTCAACAAAATTTTCAAAGCGATAAACCAAAAATTGACAGAAATATTAAACATTTTTGGAAAAAAGTTTAAAGTTTTGTACTTGGCCAAATAATCAATCGATCCGTTCCAAAATTGTACCACACTTGTATACTATCTATGTTGATACTCAAAAAACATTTTCAATTCCCTACGATCGAAACTCAATTAGTTATTGCGAAATTAAACAAATTTAAATAATGAAACCATTATTTTGCTGATTTTTCACAATTTTTTTGGAGTTTTTCGCCTCCCAAGGAAAAACTTTAGAGAAATTCGAAAAATGAGCTAATTAAAGTACCAACTAGACACGATTTGTAACCGAAAACATACCCTACTAGTGGTAATCGGACCATTATTTTTACTCAAAAAAGTGTCTTCATACATAAAAATAAAACATCTTTGTAAAACCAATACATTCTTCGCCTCCCTCAAAATCTAAAACGAACGTAAAATATGTTCGTTGTGAGCGTGAGCACCGTAAGCTTTTGAGTGTCCAAGATAAACGCACCCTGTAAACTCATAGATGAGATGATATAGATAGCCTCATAGAAAAAGTCTACATTAGTTATTGTACTCAATACACTTATGGTCAATACGTCTT
>JABCUB010000168.1:0-13217 GCA_013282895.1 Eriosoma lanigerum | reverse complement strand
GACTTTATTTAATACATAATATTTAAATATACATTATATTTAAAAAAGTATTATTTCTTAATATTTTTAATTTATTAACCATTTTCTCAAACACACAGTAACATTTATAATTCAATTAAAATAAAAATAACTTTTATTTCATACATATAAATAATTATTATATTATACAATTATTATTTTATAAAGTTAAATTTACAAGCCATTTTCTCAATACGATTACTTTGTAAAAAGTACAATATTTTGGATTCAAATTCATATGAAAAATACAGCATGGAATCGATGAATTGTCTGCACTCAATTGATCCATTCGTGGACATCCGTAGTCTTCGACATTGACTATGTTAACGTGTGGAATAAATTCTTTAATAATTTGTTTTTTCTGATCGCCTTTCACGTAGATATTTTCAAATTTTAAAGAATTTAATATTCTGTTTATCTCCTCGTATTCGATATCTCCATATTCCAATGATAGTTGATGATAATTTCTCTCCAACCATTTATTTACTTTCATACTTTTTTTGTTTTGTGTTGAATGAGTATTTTTAAATATCCAGTGTTGCATCGATGATTGACTGTCCAATTCAATAACAGACATTTCCTTAATCATATATGTAGAATCCGATCGAAGAATACATTGTATGTCTAAAACACCCGAAATCATTATGATATTTTTTGTTGCCGCTTTTCTTCTTCTTCTTTGTCTATGGATTTATCAGTACTGACTCTATCTTCGAAATAAACTTTTATAGTATTTAGTCGTTCTATTATTGAAGGAATAATCGTATTTATCTTCTTTAATTGATCATTTATTACATTTTCATATGTGACACTCAGTGTTTGTATTTTTTCTTCGAGTCCCTCAATACTAGTTCCGTGCGCGGTAAGTTGTTCTTTAATTTCGTTTTGATTTTGTTGAATTTTCTCGTTCGACGCTATAAGATTCGTAATAATCTTATGTCTCTCTCCCTCAATAGTATGACCGAACACGTTCATGGTTCGGTATGAACTAAAGTTATTTTTTCACATCAGTTATATTTATCCAACTATTATGCGAGTTATCAAATCCCAGCCACTTAACAAAAATTCTATCTCCCTTCTTGCGTATAATTTTCTCTATCAAATAATCGTTTGGGAAATGTGTTTTATAAATTTCTTCGTTATAAAAACATCCTGCAAGGTCGTTACCCATATAGTCTCGTAATTGATAAGTCGGCGGTAATGTTTTATTTATTTTGTTTACGATAAATATTTTTGTAGACCAATTAGGAATATAACCTTTCGTAAAAACTCCTTTGTGTATACTAATTCGTACGTAATCACCTACGTTAAATTTAATTTTACTATTAACGATATTACGATGTCTTAATTTCACTGACAAAGGGCTGTCGTCCGCCTGTTGCGGTGTCATATTTATCGTTCGATGTTTTGAATTATTATAATTGTACATTAACATAGGTAAAATAGAAATCCAATCGCGTGACCCGCGGGCTGTAAATTCTCTGTACATGTTTTCCTTCAACGTCCTATTTAATCGTTCTACGATACACGCTTTAGTAGTACTATATGTTGAGTATTTATTAATTTTATATTTTGTCATTAGTGCGTCGAATTTTGAATTATAGAATTCCGTACCGTGGTCGAGTTGCAATAATCTCGGTGACCTGTCAATTAATAATTTCGATATTGCTTTAGTGACTTCTCCGCCAGTTTTCGATTTTAACGGAAACGCCCAAGCGAATTTCGTATAACAGTCGATAACACACAATATATACTTATAACCTTTATTCTGTTTGGAATAAGGAATCATTTCGATCAAATCGGCTTGAAACAAATCATTTTTTCCGTATACAATAACCGCACGTCTAGTAAAATTTTTCCTCGCTGGTTTGTGTAACTCGTGTGCTATTTTATACATTAGGAATTTTTTCTATTAAACCGTGTTCCTTTAGTTCTTCGAAAATCGATAATATTTCGTTAGAAACGCCTGTATTACCGGCTGCCTTGGACGCTATAAGTAAACGTAATCGATCCACGAGCTCATTAGGATCGTCCCAATAAGTTATGTTATGATTTTGCAATGACATAGATAAACCTCCTCCGTCTGTAAACAATTTCGAAATGATGTCGTTGTATTTATTACCACCCTTTTTAATCTTTATTCCGTCGTTGGTTAAATGTGCCGAGGTTTGAATTAAAATCGATTTGTAAATTTGTAAATCGTCTTCGGTATACATTCTCGGACGTTTGGAAAATAATAATTGTACAAGGCCTGGTGTTAATTGATAAATAATATCATCGATATACATTTTAAATTGTTTTTCGTTAAAATCAATTTCTTTATTACCCAACGTAATCTCGCCATTATTATGTTTTTTCGGACCGTATATACCGTCTTTACTACTGGATTTGAACCAATTGTCTATTAAATGAAAATATTTTTCATTATATAAATTATTTTTCTTTTCTATACCATTATCATCATCATCATCATCATCATTATTATTATTAGCATTATATGGTAATGATTTTATTGACGGTGACGACGGCGGAGAATGTATTTTCTTCGGATATTCATTGGCAATACTTTTCAACGGGTTTATAATGGGTTTAAAAGTGTCCGACATAAGAGTGTGTACATCCAATTGATCTTTCTTTAACGCGCTAAATTTCTGCTTAATATTTTCTTTAGCTTTAATTAACTCGGCTAACAGAGCAGCACATTCCTCGCCCATGATTATTATAAAAATGATCGAAGACTTAACAAAACATTTGTTTTATATAATAACGAAAGTATCGAACCCGAATCGATATCGACCATTATCGCGTTCGCTGTCTTTACATATCACAACAAACGCGTACTTTTCCATATTCCAACACGTTACGCAAAAGTGTTTAAACTCGTTGAATGACATATCGCCCGAACAATGTTCATTGTACGCGTGTTTTAAATTCATCTCGTCTTGTTTGAACAATACAATTAAATTGGAATTATCTCGTATTAATTGTTTTGGTATTTTTGAATAACTCTGAGCTAAATAGAATATGTCTATCTTGTTGTGTCTGCCCCTAGAAAAATATTCTCTGATCATACCTTGATGTTCTCCGATAACATCGTCCATTATAAACACCGAGTTTGGTAAAACTTTTTCGGGCGGTATAAGCTTATCGTTTTCGAAAAAAGTAAACATGTTAACGCCGTCGATATCATCGATAATTCGTTTTAATAATTTATATTTCGGTTGTTCCAATGTTTTAGAATATATATACACGTTCTCGAATCGTAGACCATTTTCGTCGACAAGTAAAAAATAAATAAGATTTGTTTTTCCACATCCCGAACTTCCTACAACTAATGAACGCACTGTATTGGGTATTAACGTACCGTGTTTCGAAGTTAGCGTCCCAGGTGTGTCTATATTGTAAACAGTTAGTTTTTTATTTTGTTCTATAAACTTCATTTTTTTTTTTTTTTTTGCTATTATAAATACAACGGGCACGCCAACATTGACATCATACGATGTCGCCCGTTCGAAAGAAGAACAATAATAAAGGAGGCGGCGGAATAATCAACTCTCTTATAAACAATTTACCCGTAGAATTACATTTGCCCGGTTACAGGTTATACAGCGTTAAAATTAATATTTATTTACGTATATACCTATAATTGTTTATATATTTATAATTTCAAACAGGTTTTGCGGACCGGGGACACGTTTAAAAGAAAGGTTGTCGAGAGGCGAGCGAGGCATAAATCCACTCGACGAATCGTGTAAAATACACGATATAGCGTATGAAAATAGTAAATTATTATCGGACCGCCATCGGGCCGATGAGGTCTTAGAAAACCAAGCGTGGGAGTTTTTTAAATCGAAAAATTCGTCTTTAAAGGAAAAAGCTGCAGCTTGGGTTGTCACTAATGGGATAAAGATGAAACGCAAATTGGGATCGGGTTATGGATCAAAAAGGCGTAAAAACTGTGGTAGTGGTGGTTGTGAATTCAAAACTGTTGTTAACGCGATTAAAAAAGCGTTGAAAAAAAATATCGGAGAGAAAAATATTATGAAATTGGCCAAAATAGGCGTTCTAGCGGCGAGGAAAAAATTCGGGGTGAATAAGAAAAAAACAGCAGTGCCTAGAGTTATATCGATTCCGAAATCCGGCGGCGTCTTACCTTTAATACCGATTTTTGCCGGATTATCGGCATTAGGCGCACTCTCGGGCGGTATAGCGAATATTGTAAGGACCGTTAACGATTTAAAGTCCAATCGAACAAATCCTGTACATTTAGGTAAGGGGCTATATCTTGCGCCGTATAAAAACGGAGGATCGTATAAAATAACGAAACCAACTGCACGAAAGACGCAGACGAAAAGGGTGAAAAAAAACTGATTTCTACGCTGCCCAATAGAGCATTGTTCGATTACGAAGTTATAAAATATGCTCGCATGTTAAAAATACCTCATTTTAGAGGTGTGTTTTCCAGAGATAGGTTACCATCTAGCCCGAGATTGAACGAGTCGGCCGTTATTAATTTAGACACAGAAGACTCGTCGAGGACACATTGGACGGCGTATAATAAAATCGGAAAACAAGTCAATTACTACGATAGTTTCGGTAATTTGCCACCGCCGATAGAACTACAAATATATTTTAACGACTGTGAAATCATATACAATTACGAAAGACATCAACAGTTTAACACGACTAATTGCGGTCACCTGTGTTTACAATTTCTGACATCGTCATGTATACAATAACATTAAACGGTAATTCGAGCGAATTGTCGTGCGATATTTTTCCCCCGCTGGAGATAGACGGAACAGCACAATTATGTTTTTTAAGTATGCAAACAAATAATTCAATACCAAACGTCGAACCGGGATGTAATAAAATAGGTTTTCGAAATTTTTTCGGAATAGTTAAAATAATTACCTTACCCACGGGATCGTACGAATTAAATAACCTCGAATATATAATAAATCTATTATCGGCCGACGATATTGGTCGCATTACGTTGCAATCAAACAATAACACGTTAAAATGTCAAATGAGGTGCGATAATGAAATTGATTTATCAATGGTCGACAGTATAGCGAGTTTGATGGGGTTTGAAAATAAAACTTATGCGTCATATACTTTACATACATCTCAAAATATTGTGAATATAATGAAAATAAACTCTATAAAAATAGAATGCAATTTGATTACCGGTTCATTCAGTGACGGTGAGCCCGGGCAGACCATACACGAGTTCTTCCCCTCCGTACCCGTTGGCTATAAAATCATAGAAGTTCCCAGACACCCTGTTTTTTATGCTCTAAACACCTCGTCGGTGAGCAGAGTTAATATAACGCTACGAGATCAAAATCATCATTTAATTAATTTACGAAACGAACCGATCACAGTTCGTTTACAAATTATAAGACGAGGGTATGGCCCTCAAGTTTAATAACGATAAAACCGGAAGTATTGAAAAAAGAAAAAAGAATAACAATACAGTTAAACCTAAACCCAAACAACAGCGACGAGGACGACAACGACTGGGGCGGATGGTTGCGGGGGCGAATAATAAGAGCAGAAAGCCAAAATTATCGGATAAAAATATTTTATTTCTAAAATCGTTGAACGTTGATTAATCGTAAAATGGACGACGAGTATTTGAACGTCACGGAAAAATACGTGGACGAATGCAAAATTATCGGAATACAATATCACTCTTTCACGCCGTATTCGACCACGGCACCGTCCAATAACGATGAAATCCGTATATCTATTCAAAATATGGACGCTTATACTCTGCCGTGCGAGAGTTATATTTATTTAGAAGGTCAAATAAATAAACCGAAAGACGCTGTAAATAAAATTAATTTCTCAAACAACGGTTTGGCGTTTATGTTCTCGGAAATGAGATACGAATTGAACGGAAGTGAAATACAAAAATTAAAATCACCCGGAATATCGTCGTGTCTGAAGGGTTATTGTTCGTATTCACCTAACGATACGCATATGTTACATAACGAGTGTTGGGACATCGGTTTCGAGGGCACGGAAAACGATACTTTTACGGAAAATAATAAATTTGCCGCGTGCATTCATTTAAAACATTTATTCGGATTCTGCGAAGATTATAGGAAATTATTAATCAATTGCAATCAACAATTGATTTTAAATAGATCCTCATCTGATTTTGAAGCGTTATACGTGACAGGAACCGTAACCAGTGAGGACATTTCGAGTAAATATAATAAAACGTCGATTGAATTAAGTAAAATTCTTTGGAAAATGCCCGTTGTGAAAGTTAGCGATAGAGAAAAGTTAAAACTATTGAAAGTGTTGGATTCTCGAAAATCGTTAACGTGCGCTTACAGAACCTGGGACTTGTGCGAATATCCCGTTCTATCGGAGAACAGCTCGCATTCGTGGACGGTTAAATCCAGTAGTTTGTTGGAAAAACCTCGATATGCAATAATTGGATTTCAAACCGATCGAAAAAATAATTTGGCTAAATCTTCGGGGCGATTCGATCATTGTAATATACAGAATTTAAAAGTGTATTTAAATTCCGATGTTTACCCGTACGAAGATTTCCGTGCGGATTTTACGAACAAATTGACGTCGGTGCTGTATAAAGCGTATACCGATTTTCAAAAATCGTATTACGATAGAGATCGTTGTGAACCGTTGTTGTCGAAAATACGTTTTCAATCGTTCGCACCCGTCATCGTTGTGGATTTATCGCGACAGAACGACAACGTCAAATCGTCGACAGTAGACATGCGTATTGAATTTAATACGTCGACGAAAATTCCGTCAAAAACCACAGCTTACTGTTTAATTTTACACGATCAGATTATAACATATAACCCGTTTAACGGCGATGTAAGAAAAATATAATACGTTAACCATATTATTATTATTATTGTATACTATAATTAAAGGAAATGTAATGTTTATATTATAAAATAAAATACTTTTTATATGATATTGAGTGTTTTTTTATTTTCATATAAATATATTTTTATTTTTTTCACACATTCGATTTATAATAATAATAAATATATATATATATTAAAGATTTAATTTGAATAAGTAAAGTTTTGATTAAAAAGATCATCGAAATTATTGATTTCCGAGACCTCCATTGTTTGACTCGAACACGTCTGTGTGGATAATTCCGTTTGAGGCTGATTCATAGAGGATGACTGCGATAGATGCGTTGACTGTGGTAATGCGATGACCGTGTCTGGTGCAGCAGTATGAAGAATATTACGTTGCATAATATTACCGTCGTTTTTAGGCTATAAAAACAAAATAAAATAATTTAATTTCTATATGTTTATTATTATTATTATAATTTTTTTTCTTCTCTAATAAACTAAATTTTTACCATTTCGTATATACCGCATACGTCTTCTCCTCCGTACACGCGTTCCGTTAACTGTCTGCCGGCCATTAATTTTATCTCACCGATCAAGTTCACGTCTCCTTTCTGCGGTAAATCGTTCATCATCACACCGTCGTTTAAATTACCAATAGTTTTTCGTATTTCGTCGAATATATGAGACACTCGTCTTCGACTCAACTCTTTCTTCAGATATTCACAGATTTCAGTCATTTGTGTCAGCACCGCGGGTTTAACTATTGACGATTTTCGAGCGATACAGTTGAAAATACACCATTCGAGATTTGCGAGCGATAATAGATTTTCACGATTAAGTAAAACACGACAGTCGGTCTGTACGCGAGATTCGATGACGAGCATATTTTCACCTTTGTATCCTATTTTGTATAACTGCATTGCTTCGTCTTTCAAAAATATTCTGTTTTTGGTTTTCCGCACTTGTCGATCTAATATAACGGCGAGAATATTACCCATCAGACCGAATATTCTCTTGAGAAAAGTGGTTGTGATCTTTACGTATTGCGAAGAGGATATGATATGCACGATGACGTCGAAGTTATTTAACGGATCGATTCCAATGTTTATAAACTTACGGTTAGCGAAGTTAATCGAATAACTCGTACAATCGATTAGATCGTTGAACGGAATAGGCGGTGGTGATAATGATAATGATGACGATGATAGTAAAAGTTGTGTTGAACCTCGACGTTTCTTAACGTTTGTAATATTTTCGCTTCCATCTGTGGACGCATCAATAATAGTGACGTCATCGTCGTTGTCGATAAGCTGATTATAAGATTCCTCCATTGTTCTTGTGTATGTGTTTTTAAACTCGTTAAAATATAATGAATATTCAAAAGAAATTAACAATAATTTAGACACGAGTGATCATAAGAAAACACGAAATAGTTATAATTAATATTATGATCGTGATTGTTCTTTTATATTGAAAATTAAAAAGAAAATCCCCTTCTACTCGTACTATTATGTTGTTGTTGTTATTATTATTGTGACTTTTTTCTTTTTTTCCCCCTCTAATAATAATTTATAATACTATAAACTATAACTAGATATATATATATATATATATTATAATACGAAAAATATATTTAAAATCTAATAATGATATGTTAATCGTGTCGGCGTATTCAAATAATCAGTTTCGACATTAAATATTTCTAAAGGATTTGTGTCATCTACATCTCCGAAACAAACCGAATAATGAGATACACCAAGCATTTTAGTGAAATATATATTACAATGTTTGCAAACCGATGTTCTGTTATATTCTTGAGCTTCCTCGGCCCAATAATAACATCGTTCTTCGACGTGCAATTCGGATGTATAACCCTTACGTCGAATAATATTTTTTTTTTTATCGAAACAATTTATACAAACATAATAACTTCCGTCGGTGGAAGGAATAAATATTTCATAATAAACACTTAAAAATATGAAATTATTAAAGTTATTTTCATTTGAATCGCGTATTTTGGTTAAAACATCATGTCTCACAGTGTGACAAAAATTATATAATATATTCAAATTAAATTCGGGATTAATATCGACGTAATCAACATAATAATGCAGATTTTCCTGTACATCTTGAACTGATCCATACATGCGCGATGAAATTTCGTTTGGCCTACCCATAACGAAAAAATAAATAAATAAATAATTAAAACAAAAAATTTAAATCTCTATATAATTCATTCGCGATAGTAAAACAAAATAATGAAATAACGCTATAAAACTATTTTAATACTTTAACGATTTCGAAAATATCAATACTGTTATATATATATATACACACACACACACACACACACACACACACACACACACACACACAAATAGTTATGAATATATTTGTTAAGTACCCGGATAATATTATGTTTTCTCATTGTCATTAATATTATTATAAATCTAATAAATATTAATCATGGTAATAAGTATTATTATTGTAATAATGTTTTTGTAACACATAGTCACACACACACACACACACACAAACACAAAATGCCTCTAAATAATAGAAAACCATATATTTACACATTATTACATAAGATAATTTATACTTTCTACTATTAGAAAATTTCACATATATTTACGGAAAAACATTAACAAGCCTAATATTTTACCTATAAATATGACATATAGTCTTGTATTGTTTATCACAGCCATAGAAAACGCTTTAGTGACAACTCTAATTTCAAAACCAACGATCATCTTATTATCGTATTGAGTAAGTACCTATAAACACATACATATAATAATGTTTGTAATCCTTATACAATGAATTCACCGCATTTATATTCTATATTATTTCAGATAATGGAATCATTAAAATTACGCTTACAAACACAAGCAAGAAACCAATACAAATCAATAGCTGAGCTGACCATCCACAAGAAGTACTTAATCAAATCGTTCGAAAATAGAGAAACTACATATGGGGTGTCAACAGTGTGTCAACTTGAGGATGATGATAATGGACCTATTACCGTTTATCTGCCGAAATCCATAAAGATGTCTGATGCGGATATTTTAGACTATAATTGCAGCTCACCGCCTAATATGTGTTTGATATACAAAGGCAAATCGGGAAAATCTTTTAATATCGATTTTGAATAATATAGTATTATAAAATAATTATTGTATGATTATATATTTTATTAGAATATTATAATATAATAATGATAATAACATTATAAACATGGTTTTTTTATACACATAAAATATTTACAGGTATTACAAGACAATAATAATGTTTAATCGGTTACAAATAATTTAACATTGATTAACTATATAATATGAATAATTGTATTTTATTTAAATAATAATGAAAACAATATAAAAAAAAAATATATATATATACAAAAAATACAATGCTTTCAATTAACAATATATATTACCCATATATATATATATATATATATATAGGTATATAAGAGACCATATATTTGTATAATTATAAAAACTATAATAATGTACACCACCGCGGACATGAAATGTATATATATATATATATATTTTTGTGAGTGTGTTCAATTCCAACATTCATCATCATCAGGAATATGAATATTATGAAAATTACACATTATTTTCCTTAATTTCTCACGCAGATTATAAACAGTAGGATCATAACAATAAGAATGAAATAAAACATTACCAAAGTTATAAATAAAATTAGGCGTAATACTGATGTCCAATATATCTAAAATATTATGCTCCTTTACTCCACGACTCTCTGGTTGCAAGAGAATATCAATATATCCAGAAAGTCTATACTCCGTCCTCCTTACAACAGTATCTACGAGAATTTGGTATATTATGTCATTCCAAAATTTATTACAGTATTTATATGGCTCAACATATTTTCGATTCTGTAATACGTTCATCCACATTCTATGACCATAATCATTCACACCACCATAATAACATTGAGTGAAATAATCACGCATATTCAACTCAATTATTGGATATACATATTTTACCAAATCGTCGAAATTTAAAAATTTAAATTCGTTTTTAAAATAAAGTTGTAAAGTAATTTTAAAACTATATAAATTCATAGATAAATGATAATCTCTACACATTTTTCGTCTTTTATCATTACAATTTTTACATAAGCTCTCTAATGTACAAATTTTATACACAAACGGATTCTTGTAAAAATTATTAAATATCTTAATTTTTTGATAAATATACTTACCACATGTTATATTATACATTTGACTATCCATGTCTAGGTGTTTTATAGCCTGATAGAAATGTAGTCTGAGGTGCGCGGGCTTGTTGATCGTACCGTGAACAATAAACACATGAATACGCTCAATTCGCTTATAAATAGTTTAGCATTCAAATAAATGTATGTATATATATATACCGTATGTATACTATGGATTTTATCATTATTTTTGCAATAATACAGAGCTATATGGGGGTAATAATGGCATGATTTATAATGAAGGTCCTTAATACGCACACTTGTAGACTTATGTTTAAAATAGGTATAGTGGGGTTATAATTAGTAACGGTGATTTATCATACACATAAATAAATTAGTGCTCTATTGACGATCGACAACCTATAATGAGAATGCAAGAGTAAAAATGGAAGGGTAGAGTGCTTATAAGATGGGGAATTGATTGGATGTCCATTGAATAAAGATTTAATAAGTGGTCGATGATAATATGTATGTTTACGTTTGAAAACTATGGATGTGTTATCGATCGATTGACGATTTAATAACAATAAATTGATAAGAAGAAAATATAAATATATAAATTACGTCATCTTAGTGTTCATGTATTTGTAAACATCGAAAAATATTGATAGCACTCTGTTAACGTTCGATTGATGATCGACTGATGGCATATGATGATTGGGCGATAAATAACCGAAGGGTTTTAGAATTCAAACACACAACAGTGTTCGATTGACAATTGATTGGTTATACGGGGTATAGAAGAGAAAAAGTGTAAGGGTTAGAGTACTCATAAGGTATGTGATCGATCGATTGACGATCGAATAATGATATTGAATAAAAATATAATATGTGCTCGATGAATTACATATACGTATACATCGAGAAAATAGTGATAGCACTCTGTTAACGATCAATGATACTCTTATGACTAGAGAAATAGTTGGGAAATCCTTTATTAAGGATAATAAGTTGATAAGAAAAAATTATAAGTTACAACGTGTTCATAGAATATAAATTAATGATTGTGATCAAATACAGTATTTTTACTTACTTTGGTAATTATTGTAATAATGTTTTTATAATACATAGACACACACACACACACACACACACACAGACATAAACGGTTATGAATATATTTGTCAAGTGATCAATATACTATTATTAATATTATTGTAAATCTATTATTAATAACTAGATATCACACATAACGATTTCTATTTTCGACTATAAACCATTTTCACATATATATGAAAAACATTTTCATATAAAATATTTATCATAGTAATAAGTATTGTTATTGTAATACACTCATTAAAATATCGACTAAATAATTCTAGAAATCAATTAATAAAATGGAAAATAATAGGCTCCAGCGGTGTATTAAACTTATCGTAATTGTATGTACGATGAGTCACCGAGAGGTTTATACTTATATATAAAGCGTCTTCTTAGGCTAATAAAACTGGAATATCTGTTTGATCATTTTTCTTTTTGAAATCACTATATTTAAAAATCTTCCTTGACTATGTCTTAAACGATCTGACTATGAAATTAAGAAATAATATCTATTTTATAATGTAATGTATATTTAAATATTATATATTAAATAAAGTCGTATTATTTTTTGAATATTAAAATGTTTTTATTTATATTTTAATTCCTTATTAAATGATTAGGTATATAACCATCGTATGTTATAATTATTATATAACCTTTCCCTTTTGTTAATACAAATCACAAGAGATTTAGTTGTAATCGATTATTAAATATTAACGATAACACGTATAATAGAAATTATAAACAATCTTACTCGAGGTATAGCGAGTCTATCAAGGTCATGATTAATTCATTAAATTTCAAATAAATTTAATAGGCTGTCACCTTTACTATTCTATATATATTATCATCAACTAATATAAGCAAAGTGTAGCGGGGGCACGTATTGACTAGGCATGAAGTAGCGGGGTGTGTATTGGCCAGGCATGGAGTGGCGGGGCGTGTATAGTCCAGGCATAGAGTGGCGGGGCATGTATAGGCCAGGCATTGAGTAACGGTACCGGTGGCGGTGGCGGTGCTAGAACCGGCTAAAACATCCTACTC
>JABCUB010000167.1:0-13262 GCA_013282895.1 Eriosoma lanigerum | reverse complement strand
AATCACGATAAACTATAACCAAGAAACTTTAAGAAGTAAGGCGAGAGTGATTATCTTAGAAAATAAAATAAAAAATAAACACATAACATCGGAAAATAATAAAACATTACAATTATATTCAACCGACTTTAACTTAACAGAAAAGAGACTGTAATAGTAATAATAAAAAAAAAAAATAAAAAAAAAAACTGATTTCCCTGCAACAACCTGGTGTTGCAAAAGGATTATCAATAAATCCCAAAACCCCATTAAGAACGATATAACAAATAATTTATTGTATAGGTATTATGGAATAGATACACATAAAAAACATAAAAAAAATTGAAATATTAGGAAAAATTAATAATCAATCTAAACTATTATTATTGAACACGGGAGCGAGTTGTACAGTTGTAAATAAAACGATGATTAAAACGGATAATATAAAAACTAAAAAGGATGTATATTTAAAAACCGCTAATAAATCGGAATTAAATATTATGGGTTCCATTATAATTGAAATAAAAATAGGCCCGCTAGTAGTAAATCAGGAGGCTATTGTGATAGATAATCTATACGTACCAATATTACTAGGTTTAGATTTTATGAATAAAACACAAACTATTTTGAATTTGAAAAATAATACTATAACACTTAGTTATAACAAAGAGAGTATTATTTTACCATTAGAATATGAAAATATAAAAAACGATTTTAATAAAACACGCGTTATCGACGAAATTGCAGAATTAACCGAATATAAACAATTTGTATTACAAAATTCCGAGGGACACCAGTGGGAATGCAAATACGAAAAAATTATAGGTAATTTAATCGAAAATTCGTGTGAAGCAATCGCACACAGTGTTAGTCAATGCTTAAATATGAGTAAAGGCGTTGCATTACAGTTTTGCTTAAAATTCCGCATTGTCGACATTTTAAAAGCACAAAAAAAGAGGTTAGAGGTATTGCTACTTTAAATATAAATAATCAATGGATCATATATCTAATAACTAAACGATTTTATTATGAGAAACCAACATTGGAAGACATATTTGAAACGTTGCAAAATTTAAAAATATTTTGTTTGATACATCAAATAAAAACATTAGCTCTACCAAGGTTAAGTTCAGGGTTAGATAAACAAGAATAGCCTATTATTTCACGAATGATTAAATTTATATTTCAACAAACAAACATAAAAATTACAATTTGTATATGGAATGAAAATTTATCAGATAACATAAAAATAATTTCAAACAACGAATCGTCAAATAAGGAAAATTCGAGTTTTTTTTTTTTTAATAAAATAAATTGTACACAGATAGAATATGTTTTGTCACAAGTTTCGCATCTTACAAGTATCGAACAGACACCCGAGGACGGTGATTGTGGAGCACACGCATTACGTATTAGTTTACGAGAGGAGGGTATCAATGTGTCCACTAAAGATATCTTAAGTATGATAAAAATACCAAACATAAAGTCAGGATACCATATGACAGATTAGGATCTCGCCTTTTTATCAGACTTATTTGATAAAAATTTAATAATATTAGCAAAAAATAGGAAATTAAATAGTGCTATTATTTATTATATAAAAAAAAAAAAATCAACCCATCATAGGAGTAATACACAATAATAACCATTGGACCAGCGATAATAGACCATAATATAGATCCAGTAACGTTACATAATACATATATTTACACTAATACACCAGACATAAATATGATTCATAAAAATATAGATCAATATAGTAATAAATTTCCCGATTGTTCATCAGGATCTCCTCACTATAATGAATCAAATTTAATACTTCGAATGAGATGATAAACAAAAAAAAATTATGACAACATGGTAAACACAATAAATCCTTTCAATATCACGACAATGAATAAATCCAAATCATTAGAAAATTTTAATTTTAATTAGAAAAAAAAAACCGAAAGAACGTAAAATTAATAATAATATTTCCACCTAATACGGCGATATTATAATAAGATGGTTTAATGTAATTAATTGTATATAATAAGAAATAAGGATATAATGTTACTAAAAAGCAATGGAAATGACATAATATTAATGGGTAATATATTTGTATTTTTTTAAGCACGAATCAGTTCAAAGAACGATGAGCTACAACAACATTATGACTTTTTTTACTATAACATAATGTCAAATTGACACATTGGTCATTATTTTTTTTTTATACGATAGAACATATGGCATATGAGAGATAATAAAATAATATTTAAATAATAAATAATAGAAGTTAATAGTATTAGTCAGTCATCAGTGTTAAGAATAACAATTAATGAACATACTTGCAAACAATTCACAAATCAAATAATTATTACTATAAAGAAGATTAAAAGAATTTATGTAAGTAAAAATTAAATACTATAGAATACATTATAAATACTAAGAATAAACAATTTTTTTTTAAGTTATACTAGTTATTAAACATGAAGTTAATTACAACGTTAATAGTAATGAAACTTACTTTTATAAATACGTATTCCTTCATAAATAAACCTATTATCCAAATTCCAAATCTCAATAATTATTTTCATTGCCATAATTAAATTATTAAACATTTTAAGAAAGATGAATACAAAATATAAACAAGACACAACTAACATAAGTTAAAATTACATATAACATAGACAAAAACAAAATAGAAACAGAAGAAAGTATAGAAAAAGGGGAATACACATAATATTATTTAGACACTAAATATATTAAAATATAACAAAATTTTCAACATATAATTCTGAGTATAAAATAAGGTAAGGTTATGAATGTAGTCTGTAGAATTGAACTAATATCAGAACGTAGATTGTTATGTTAAAAGTTTTTTTTTTTGAATGAATGAAATACGGGTATTTATTTATTTATTTTTTTTTATATAGAAGTTTAAAATCAAGTATAAAAATAAGTTTGAAAAAAAAAAAAAAAAAAACAATGATTGTTTCCAAAGGATGGGAATTTGTTCTCGATTGACGAGCTTGATTGTCTATCTATAGAAAAGTCAACATAAAAACGTCATTGGGTACAATAGATATATTGAGAGAGCGTAGAGTCTCGAGCGAAAGAAAAAATTTAAGGGGAAACAATAATAGTTACTGTTGGACACCGAATACCACACCATTTCAGGTAGTGTATCATGCAGAAAATTCAGTTAAGAAAAATAGGAAAAGAAAGAAGAACTACGACCCATATTTTCTAGCCAAAATGGAAGCCTGGAAAAAGGGGACAAACATGTTGATGTTTCAAGAATTAATATCTGAACAAACGTCGATATCTACATCAGACGTTATATCTCAACATTTTATTGACGAAAAAGGAAATTATTGGCTAATGGCTTTAAATCCAAACATATTAGATAATAGGGAACTTAACAATAGATTAAAAAATAATTTCGAAATAAATAAAAAAAAATAAACATTCTAAAGAGGAATTATTAAAAGCCGTATGTGGATCGGAGTGCTTTTTATTTTTTAGTAATAAATTATGGGACTTAAACTTAGAACAGGAAGACAAAATACATAAATTATTGGAAGTTTTCATTTTTACAATGACCTTCATTAACTTGGGGGACTTTTTAAATGATCCTATTTTTAGAATAAGTTTAGGTTTTGAGGATACTGAAGTCAATAAGGAATCGGATAATCTATCAATAGACGCGTGGTATAGACGCTTAAGTTTAATAATCTATATAAAACTTAGGAATTAATAGATAAGTGGTTTGTTCCATAAGGAAAAATACCATATTATACTAGTAACTACATTATAAGAAAATATAAAAAATTTTACAATATGTAGTTTAAAAAAAAAAATAAATAAAAATAAAAATATTACGAGGTATATTTTGGATTTTAAGCTGTACATAAATTAGGAGTTAATAAATATTTGGTTTATTCCACAAGGAAAAATACCGTATTAATAATAAAATGCATGGGTTGTTATACGATAAGTCATAATAATGGTGAGATATACGTCCATCACATAACTACCCATCGAGTTCAGGGAGTATAAAGGTAAAATTATAATAAATAAACAAAAAAATTATATACTATTAAGTTACAGAACCAATTATAAATGGCAATAGAATAACAGGCAACTACAACATACAGAATGTCAAATTCAATCAACAATATAGACAACCAAATCCAGAATTCCAATCACTGACAAAGTTAACAAGACCAACCTCAGTCAACACTCAATCAATTGCAATCAAATTTGAAATACAAAATAGAATCAGATTTGAGGCTCATTATAGTCAAATATATTATACAATATACTATTATATTGTATAACAAAAAAATATTTTTAAATTGTTCTATTAAAATTTTTTTTTTTTCGAATAGGGGGGTAATGTAACGGTCTCGTTACATATATATATATATATATGTATATATATATATATATATATATTATATACACATAGTACATATTATACACTGGAGATATAGTCATAAGTACGAGTGTGTGTATGTATACGTATATTTGCTGACATAAACATTCAAGGATGACGTGCAATATATGCATAGTCTCCCACGGTATTTAATAACATTGTAATTATTGAAATTATTGTCATTACGTATTTTGTACGAGACTTCAGTTCTCCGCAAATAACATCCAATGTAACACTTGAGACTCCGTATAGCTACGATATGCTACTTGTCAATGTAAAACTAATCAAAGACTCTTTTTGTAAGTTATATTGTATTTGTATTTGATAAGCAATTATATTTATTAATAATTACTTTAATTAACCTTGTGTTATTACGATCAAATCCTAATACCTTGCTCCCAGCTACGGTTACAATTTATTCAAAAGGCCAAACACCTTCCCTGGATAACTTATATTTAACAGGGTCATCCCCGACCACGTTACATATTGGTGGAGGCGCCGAAGCTTTTTAATTTATGGCAATTTGATCGTTTACACTGTGTTAATTCAGGTTTTTATTAACATTAGTTTTAAGATTCGCCTCTTACAAGTTGGGAATTTGTAAGACAAGAGTAGGCTAAACTGCGTTCAGTTAAGGAAAAGTGTAGGTTGATAGATAAATGATTTTAATGATAATTTTGTTGTGAAACAAAGGGATTTATATGATATTTTATTATATGTATGCGAAAGGAAAAGTGTAGGCTATAGTAAAGAAAAAAAAGTATAGGTCGCATGATAATTGAGAAGTGATAATTTTGTTTTGAGACAAAGGGATTTATATAAGATTTTATTATATGTATGCAAAAGGAAAAGTGTAAGCTTAGTAAAGAAAAAGTATAGGTCGCAGGACATTTAAGAAGTGATAATTTTATTTTGAGATAAAGTGATTTATATGATATTTTATTATATGTATTATGCGAAAGGAAAAGTGTAAGCTATAGTAAATAAAAAAGTATAGGTCGCAGAGTATTTAAAAAAGTTATAATTTTTTTTTTTATTATTAAAATAATTGATATGAAATTTTAAAAGTTATTTTTTACGATCCGGTACTATTTTAATATTACCGTGGAACGAATAATTTTTATCAAATGAAAAAAAGTTAGAAAAATAGTAAGTTGTTTGAAACAAAAAAAAAAAAAGAGAATTTATTAAGGGTATTATGAGATAGTGATTCATATAATATTTTATAATATAAATAGTATTGTAAGGATACAATAATTTGTAAGAAAAGAGTTAGAACGTAATAGTAAAATATTAGTGCAGAAGATAAATCGCATGATAATTATGAAAACGTAATATTATAAGATATAGATATATTTGTGGGATATTAATATTATATGGGATTTTATTTGATTTTGGTTTAAAATACTAAATTAAAATTTTATTTTAATTTATTTAACAATTGGCAATTGAAAATTAATTTAAGTTTAAGTAGAATAATTATAGACACATTATATACTCAGAAGTTTTTACCAAACGAAAGATTTAATTTAATGTTATCATTATTTTATTTTTAAGTAGACATTATTAAGGTGGTAATTTATATTTTATTTTATGGTATAATTGTAGAATGGAATGTGGTTTTTGAAGGAGAAAAACAAAAAAATAATAATAGGTTTAAATTCGGAAAATATCAAATTAATAGCACCAACGTTTGAATGGTTTACAGCCAGTAAGGACGAATTAATACAATTAATTAACGGGTTAACGATAGACCAAATTCAGATTTTATTTAACGCGAGTAATAAAATACAATTAAACTCTTTTAACGGAAACATATGTTCATTAGAAAATAATAACATTGAATTTTTAGACGATACTTTATCCCAAGAGGAATTTGATATATTTATTAACGGAAACTTAAGAAAACTACCATATATTAAAAAAGAACGATTACAGACTATTTTACATCAACTATTTGGCATAATTACGATAAACTATAACCAAGAAACTTTAAGAAATAAGGCGAGAGAGATTATATTAGAAAATAGAATAAAAAATAAACACATAACATCGGAAAATAATAAAACATTACAATTATATCCGACCGACTTTAACTTAACAGAAAAGAGACAGGAAACTAAATTTAACGAAATCAGAGACCAAAATATAGAATACTTTTCAGATACGTCCGATATTTCCTTAGACTACTCGGAAATATCTAACTTTGAAAACTGTGAATTAAATAAAAACAATATTGTATTAGAGAACATTACAGATAACAATAATCTAAATAATAACGGCCCAATAACAAATAAAATTATTAAGTTTAAAAATCAAAAAATAGAAAAGGAACAAAAAATGGCATTTAAATCAATGTTACATCAACCCCAACCATTTTCCGGCAAAATAGGAGAAGACGTAGACATTTTCTTAGATAATTTCGAATTATCAGCAGTAATTAATGATTGGGGACACGCGGAAAAAATTATATTATTACCATTATACTTAAAAGAAACAGCGGGAAAATTTTTCAAATTAATAAAAACAAAAAATGTAAATATAACATGGGACGAAGCAAAGATGCAAATAAAAGATAAATTCACTATTGTAGGAAATAAAAGATTATTAAAAATGCAGTTGGAACAAAGAAAGTTAGAAAAAGGGGATAGCTTAAACGAGTTTGTAATAAATATAACGGAATTATGTACCAAAGTGGACCCAGATATGAAAGAAGAAGATATATGTGAAAAAATTTTAGGGGGACTAACGGAGGAAATATACGATAAAATAGAAATGTTAGATAACTCAAGTATAAATAAAATAACGGATAATTTGATAAGATACGAAATGGCTAAAATGATTAAAACAAAAGAACAAAAATCAAACACCGAGGTAGAACAATTAACTAAAGAAGTAGAAATTCTTAAAACTCACATACAACAATTAACTATAAATAATAACAGACAAAAAAATAATACAAACGAATTTCAATACGCTAAAAATAATACATTTTATAAGAATCCATATAACACACGTCCAAATTATAATAACTATAGAGCGTATAATACAAATTATCAATCTCCCAAATTTCAGAATAATTATAACCAACAAAATTTAATAAGAAATCAAACCCAATTTTCTCAAATTCGGATGCCATTAAACCAACAATATAATACTAACACAAATTTTCAAAACCCAAATATGATACATAATCCGGTATGTTTTCAGTGTGGGAATTCGGGGCACTTAAAAAGAGACTGTAATATTCAAAAAAACTGATTTCCCTGCAACAACCTGGTGTTGCAAAAGGAATATCAATAAATTCCAGTGACCCCATTACGAACGATATAACAAATAATTTAATGTATAGTTATTATGGAATAGATACACATAAAAAACATAAAAAAATTGAAATATTAGGAAAAATTAATAACCAATCTAAACTATTATTATTGGACACGGGAGCGAGTTGTACAGTTGTAAATAAAACGATGATCAAACCGGATAATATAAAAACTAAAAAGGATGTATATTTAAAAACCGCGAATAATTCGGAATTAAATATTCTGGGTTCCATTATAATTGAAATAAAAATAGGCCCACTAGTAGTAAATCAGGAGGCTATTGTGATAGATAATCTATGCGTACCAATATTACTAGGTTTAGATTTTATGAATAAAACACAAACTATTTTGAATTTGAAAAATAATACTATAACACTGAGTTATAACAAAGAAAGTATTATTTTACCATTAGAATATGAGAATATAAAAACCGATTTCAATAGGAAATGTATTATTGACGAAATTCCAGAATTAACCGAGTATAAAAAATTTGTATTACAAAATTCCGAGAGACACCAGTGGGAATGCAAATACGAAGAAATTATAGGTAATTTACTCGAAAATTCGTGTGAAGCAATCGCACACAGTGTTAGTCAATGCTTAAATATGAGTAAAGGCATTGCATTACAGTTTCGCTTAAAATTCCGCAATGTAGACATTTTAAAAGCACAAAAAAAAGGGGTTAGAGATATTGCTACTTTAAATATAAACAACCAATGGATCATATATCTAATTACTAAACGATTTTATTATGAGAAACCAACACGGGAAGACGTATTTGAAACGTTGCAAAATTTAAAAACATTTTGTTTGATACATCAAATAAAAACATTAGCTCTACCAAGGTTAAGTTCAGGGTTAGATAAACAAGAATGGCATATTATTTCACAAATGATTAAATTTATATTTCAACAAACAAACATAAAAATCACAATTTGTATATGGAATGAAAAGTTAGCAGATAATGTAAAAATAATTTCAAATAATAACGATTCGTCAGGCAATGAAAATTCGAATTATTTTTTAAATAATATAAACTATACGCAGATAGAATACATTTTGTCACAAGTTTCACGTTTTACGAGTATTGAACAGACACCGGGGGACGGCGACTGTGGGGCACATGCATTACGTATTTGTTTACGGCAGGAGGGTATCAATATGTCCACTAAAGAGATCTTAAGTTTGATAAAAATACCAAACATAAAATCTGGATATCATATGACAGATGAGGATCTCGCCTTTTTATCAGACTTATTTGATAAAAATTTAATGGTATTAGCAAAAAATAACAAATTAAATAGTGCTATTATTTATTGGAAAAAAAATCGACCGATGATAGGAGTAATACACGATAATAACCACTGGACTCCAGCGATAATAGACCATAATATAGATCCGGTAATGTTACATAATACATATATTTACACTAATACACCAGACATAAATATTATTCATAAAAATATAGATCAATATTGTAATAAATTCCCCGATCGTTCGTCAGGGTCCCCTCACCATAATGAACCAAATAATAACACCGAACAGTTTAATTATGAATTTAATATTTTGAATGATATGATAAACAGAAAAAATAATATTATAATAAAAACAACACCCGGATGTTATCCCCATACTTATCAAAATTACGAACACGCGAACGTATTAACATCCGAGTCAGCATTAAAAAAAAACGAACATTTAAAATACCCAGACTACACGGAAAGAAATGACATAATATATAATCGCGAGACGTGTAAACCGTACAGTAAAGAATACAGTAATAAAATTATCATTGAAAACGAATTGAAATTGTCGAGTAAACATAATCAACAATATTCTCAACCAGATAACCTACTGAAACAAATTCACGTTAAAAACAGTAGCCAATTAAGTAACGATAAAAATGACACCGATTCACAATTAACAAACATAAAAAATTGTGACAACATAATAAACACAATAGATTCTTTTGATACCACGACAATAAATAAATCAGAACCAACAGAAAACATAATTAATTCTTATAATAATGACAATTTATTAAATATACACGACTCATTACCAATTAAAACAGAAAAACTCGAATTCGATATTAACCCAGAATTAAATGAATTGGAAAAAACTAAATTAAAAATTATATTAAACAAATACAGTGATTGTTTCGCTAAAAATTCTATGGACTTAGGAGCAATTGACGTAGGTGACATCCCTATACCAACTGTAACTACAGACCCGATTAGCTTACCACCATATAGACTAGCAATATCGGAACAAGAGGAACTACGACGACAGGTTAATGAGTTATTAAACGCTGGACTAATTGTTCATTCTAATTCATCTTATGCGAGCCCAGCATTTTTAGTAAATAAGGCAGATGGGACAAAACGCTTAGTCATTGATTATAGACAGTTAAATAAACAAGTACCACATCAAAATTTTCCTATAACACACATACAAACCATATTTGATTGTTTAGAAGGAGCAAAATATTTTAATATTATGGATATGCAACAGGGATTTTTGAATATTTTGTTAGGCGTTACAGACAGATATAAATTAGCCTTTATAACACCATTCGGACTATATGAATGGACTAGATTTCCATTTGGTTATAAGAATTCACCCAGACAATTTTCTAAAGCAGTATCAAAAGCACTTTCGGGATTACTATATTTAGGTACTATTAATTATGTTGACGATATTATAAATTACGCAAAAACATTTGATGAACTATTAATAGTACTTGAGAAATTATTACAACGGATAAGAATAACGGGATTTAAACTAAAATATACAAAGTGTAAATTTGGATATTTTGAACTCAAAATTCTAGGACAAATAGTTAACCAAAACGGAATTAAGCCAAACCACGAAGGTTTAGCGGCAATTAAAGATTTTCCTACTCCAAAAACAATAAAACAAACACGTAGCTTTTTAGGTCTATGTAATTTTTTTAGAAAGTTCATTCCACGTTTTGCCGAAATAGTGTCACCAATAACAGATTTGACTCGAGGACATTTCCCAACAAAGAATGCACTAGTAAAATGGACAAAAGTACATCAAGAAACGTTTGAAAAACTTAAAGAACTATTAGTACATCCGCCATTGTTAAAACATTTTAACCCAAAGTTACCTATTATAATCTGGACAGATGCTAGTAAAATAGGGCTAGCAGGCACTCTCCTCCAAAGAGACGAAATAGATAAACAATTACATCCGGTTTCATATATTTCCCGTCGTCTAAAAGACACAGAGAGCAGATATAGTGCTATCGAATTAGAATTATTAGCGATAGTGTATGCATTAGAAACCTTTCGACCTTATGTGTATGGAGTGAATATAGAAATATGGACAGATCATGCTCCCCTCAAATATTTAGATAACATTAAAAGTTTATCCGTAAAAATCCAAAGATTAAAGAGTAAATTAATTGACTTCGATTTCTTAATAAAATATCGCAAAGGGAAACTTAACCAAGTATGTGACGCAATGTCTAGAAACCCCGTATTTGACCCACCTACTACCGAACAAGAAATACAAAATGATAACGAGTTGGCGATTTGTCATATTAAAACAATAAATATACAGATAGAGCAACATAATGATCCTATTTACAATAAAATAATACTAGCATTAGAAAATCCCAACTTATCAGATCACGTATGGATTAGAAAAGCAAAAAACTATTTTTTAACAGAAGATAAAATTTTAATGTATAAACATAAAACAAACGATAGAATTATAAATTTATTGGCACTACCAGAAAGTCAAATTAATTATATTTTAAATAATTTCCATGACCATCCGTTTTCAGCACACTTAGGTATCGATAAAACATACAAGAAAATTATAGAAAGATATTTTTGGCCCACCATGTATAAGGATATTCGCGCATATGTAACATCATGTTTAAGTTGCCAAAAAAGAAAATCGTACAAAACTCCTACTTTTGGACATATGTTAACATCACCAAAAATATCAGGTCGTCCATTCGAACGATTCACAATAGACTATATAGGTCCTATTAATCCACCAAGTAATGGATTTTCTTACATTCTAGTAGGGACGTGCGCGACCACAAAATACTCGATTGCAAAACCTTATAAACACGCCGATGCGAAATCTACAGTAGCATTTCTTATAGACATAATATCTCAATTCGGAGCAATAGGAGAAATACACTCCGATAGAGGTTTACACTTTACGAACAAATTAGTAAAAGATTTATTAAAATCACTAAATATTAAAAACACTATTGCAATAGCTTACCGTCCCCAAAGTCAAGGTCAAACAGAAAAGTTTAATGGAACATTAATTGATATGATAAGCCACTTTGTCCAAGAACAACCTAAAAAATGGTGCGAGTTCATAAAATATGTACTTTTTGGATACAATTCATCCATTCACGAATCTACAAATCATTCACCCTTCTTTTTATTACATGGGTACCACCCCAAGACAATTTTTGATTATAGCATTGTTGGAACAGATACCTCACCAGAGATACTAACTGAGTTAGAAAAGTTAAATGATATAAGGAAAGATTTATCCAGACTACTAGAAGAACAATTTTTTAAAAATAAAAGACATTATGACTTACATAAAACTAACGCAAAATTTGAAATCGGAGAAAAAGTGCTAGTTAAAAATGAAAATAAATCCTCGAAGTTTACATATAGATATTCAGGACCTTTTAAAATAATTGGACAAATATCAGAGGTAACATATGTAGTTGAAATAATTAAAAATGGACAATTAGTTAACGATTACAAACACGTGAGTCAGTTAAAAAAATTTAAAGAACGTAAAATTAATAATAATATTTCCACGTAATACGTGATATTGTAATAAGATAGTTTAATGAATTTAATTGTATATAATAAGTATATAATAAGAAATAAGGATATGGCATTACTAAAAAGCAACGGAAATGACATAAGGGGAAATACATTTTTTTTTAGATTTAAGCACACATTAGTTCAAAGAAGGTGTCATATAATATTAGGACATTTTTTTTTTAACATATCGCCAAATCGACACATTAATCATTAATTTTTTTTTTATAATATAATGTATGGTAGGAGGATAATAAAATAATATTTAAAGAATAAACAATAGGAGCTAATACTATTAGTCGGTCATTAGTGTTAAGAATAACAGTTAGTGAACATACGTGCATACAACTTTAACTATCAAAACAACCCATAAACCAAATAATTACTTCAAAGAAGATTAGAGGAATATATGTAAGTAAAAATTAATAAAGAGATAGACATAAAATCAAAAGATTCGATCACCGACAAACATTCGATAGGAATAATTTCTATATTCGTAATAATTATTCTCATTACCATAATTAAATTACTAAAAATTTTAAGAAAAATGAACACAAAATACAAACAAGACACAACTAACAAACAAATTAAAGTTACATATAACATAGATAAAAACGAAATAGAGACAGGAGAAGAAACATAATATTATTTAAGCAAAAAAAAAAAAAAAAAAAATATATATATATATATATTAATTTAACA
>JABCUB010000166.1:0-13309 GCA_013282895.1 Eriosoma lanigerum | reverse complement strand
TTATAACAATAGAAATGAGCAGATGTTTCAGACCTGTCGAGTCCTGCTGAATTCCTTTTAAAATTATAACAATAGTAATGGGCAGGTGTTTCAGATCTGTCGAGTCCTGTCGGGTTTCTTCGTACAGAGAATACCCCCACTATAAAGATATTAGTAGAAAATTCCCTCTTAAATTCCAAAAACATAACTTAAATTATTATTTTTAACATCTTTCAGTGGATGAATATGTATAAACCCCTACTACTTTTTTAAAATTATCCCACTACTTTAAAGGGATGTATCAGGCAGCTCCCTTAGAAATCATATAACAGCCGTCAGTTTATCTACAACCGTACTTTGTAAGAGTCACATTTTCTGTTTATAAAAATTTTTCAAGTTTATTTTTTGTAAATATTTTTCAAGTGTATAAAAAATGTTCAAGTGCGATTCTTGTAGATCTTCTTTCAATAGACGCGATAATTTAACGAGACATAGAAAATGTCACATGCAAGCAAGTTTCAAATGTTCTATATGCAAAGTATATTTCTCCAGAAAAGATAGTCTATCAAGACATAAAAAAATAATTCGTATGTATTTTAATTCTCATATATTAATTATTATAGCATTTTATTTTTAACTTATTTATTAATTTTTAGATAACCAAATTGAATTAATACCGGAGATAATAGTACCAAACATACAAGCTGGTCCATCTATTACAGGTATGCTTTTAAAAACTTATTATTACACAATTTTATTATTTAAACATAATTGTATTTTTGTTCAACAGAACATGATAATAACACAGATTTCCTAAGCGATGACGACTTGTTGTGTTACGAAGCCTGCAACGCCTGGGAGCAAAACTGTGCTAAAAATAAAGGTTAGAATATTTTTTTTTCCCACCATAAAATATTTATAGTTATTTCGAATAAACACATACATTGGTTTTTTTATTTTTATTATTATCTAGAACCCTCCATCAAGCGAAAAACTGTACATAATGTAGGAAAACAAAAGAGGGCTCGATTAAATTTAGTGCAAACACCAGGCTTTGTAGAAATTAGTTCATCGTTCAATAGAATGATTATTAGATTTTATAGAAAAAATTTTGAAAACTGCATGAGCTATATAGATTTCCTCAATTCGATTAAATCAGAATTAATCGAATTGATTCAAACTCATTTAGCCGATGGTCCATTAAAACTACATCTGAAATTGGAGGGTACATATCATTTACCGAACGTAGAGTCATCTGTTCAGAATAGGGCGTTCAAGACCCAAGCTAGAGAAATATTTATAAACACTTGTCTCTCTTCGGTAATTGATGATGCTTTTTCAATTCTTATGACTGAAGAAGATAATTACCAGGGGAAAGGCAGTGGATTTTCCCTTCAGAGTATTGATGGCCTACTTGCTGTTTTATACAAGTATAAACCATTAGGTGGGTCATCATATATACCTATACCAACCGATATTAAAAATAAAAAAGCTATTGTTAACCCGCAAAATAATGACGAATATTGTTTTAAGTGGGCTACTTTAGCTAAACATGTCACAGGAGAAAATAGATGTCGTGTTGATCAGAATTATACATCTCTGGAGGGAAAATATAATTATTCAGGACTGAAATTCCCCACTCCAATTTCAGATGTTGTAATTTTCGAAAAAAAAAATAATGTCTCAGTCAATGTGTATGGACTAAAACAGGAAAAAAATAAATTACATACAGTGTACCCGTTGAAAGTTACACATGAAGAGAAAATAAATCATTTTGATCTTCTTATGTTAACTGACGGTCATAAGGCACACTATGCATTTATTTCCAACATTTCAAGACTTGTCAGATGTCAAAAAACATCTCATACTGAAAATTTAATTTTTTGTAAGAGATGTTTTACATCGTATGACAACAGGCAATATAAGTTTAAATTAAGCGGTCAGGCTGCTTTAAACCAGCATAAGCTAATTTGCGGATCGCATAAACCTATATTGCCACAAATGCCGGCTGAAGGTGATATGTTAGAGTTTAAAGCTTGGTGCAATACACAACGTCATCCGATTGTTATTTATGCAGATTTTGAAGCTCTGCTTATAAAGTTTTTGGAAAGTAAAGGTACTAATACACAAGCTTTCCAAACACATAAAGCTATGAGTTACGGATTCTATGTAATGACAACTGATGACGTTTCAATCGAGTTACTAGAAAAGTTTGATATACCACGAACACCTGTTATTTTTCGTGGGTGTGAAACACAACAGGATGTTGCCAAACAATTTGTAGTATCTATGATTGAGATAGCACAACGGATAGAAAAGTTATTAAAAACTAATGTTCCTATAATAATGACTGATGATGATCGGCGACTTCATGCAGCCAATAATATGTGTAATTTATGTAAATCTACTTTTTCAACAAAAAACCCTAAAGTCGCAAATCATCATCATCTATCCGGTAGATTCAGGCAAACAATATGTAACACCTGCAATCTTAAGCTGCAAACTCCAAACTTTGTACCGTGCTTTTTGCATAACTTAACGAATTACGATGCTCATTTTATTGTTAGAGAATTAGGCTGTGATGCGAAAACTATAACTGTAATACCTAACAGTGAGGAAAAGTTTATTTCTTTTTCAAAATATATTAGCAATAAATTTACTATTAGGTTTATAGATACATTTCGTTTTATGGCGTCAAGTCTATCGTCACTCGCGTCTAACTTAATCTCTAATGATATGAGCAAGTTTCGTGAGACTGCAAAAGTTTTCAGCCCTGATGATATGCAACTGGTTACTCGTAAGGGCGTATATCCTTATGAATATACAGATTCCTGGGAAAAACTTTTAAGCACGGTACTACCACCTAAAGCAGCATTTTACAGCACATTGACTGAGACGGACATAGGCGATGAGGAGTATGCTCATGCAAAACAGGTGTGGGACCATTTTAAGTGTAAGACCCTAGGCGAATACTCTGATTTATATCTGAAAATAGACGTCATGCTCCTGACAGATATATTTGAAAATTTTAGGGATATTTGTATTTCAACATATAACTTGGACCCTGCATATTACTATACGGTGCCTGGGTTTAGTTTTGATTGTATGTTAAAATACACATCCATGAAATTAGAATTATTAACGGAGTATGATATGCTATTAATGTTTGAAAAGGGTATTCGTGGGGGTCTTACACAGGCCTCTATGCGATACGCTAAGGCGAATAATATGAATACACCTGGATTCGATGAGCATAAGGAGAAAACATGGATTGTGTATCAAGACTGTAAGTATAATTTTTAATAATTTATTTTTATTATTGATAATTTTAATTATAAAATTTATCAGGTAATAATCTATATGGCTGGGCAATGTCTCAATACATGCCGTATGGTGGATTTAAGTGGGTTGAACCGAGTATAAATGGAATAAATTCATTATCGGAAACATCATCTATAGGACGGGTTTATGAAGTTGATATTTCTTATCCCCATCACCTACACGATGATCATAATGAACTACCATTTTTACCTAATAACTGTATACCAAACGGATCAAAAGTCCAAAAGCTTATGGCTACTTTAGAAAATAAATCCCGATATATACTACACTATAGAAATTTACAACAAGCTCTTGCATATGGTCTAATAGTGGAAAAAGTAAATTTATCAATACAATTATAATTAACTATTTTTAAATAAATAAAAATTTTTATAGGTATATAGGGTTCTAGAGTTTCAACAGTCTGCTTGGCTAGCACAGTATATAAGTTTGAATACTGAAATGAGAAAAAAAGCAGCCAACGACTTTGAAAAGGACTTTTATAAATTAATGAACAATGCGGTGTTTGGTATGATATTATTGTTATTATTATTATTATTATTATATATTATTAATTTTTTAAAAAATTTTAGGTAAAACCATGGAGTCTATGAGGAAACGGATAAAAATGGAACTTGTTTCATGTCCTCGTAGAATGCAGAAACTTGTCAACAAACCCACATTCAAACATACTTCACCATGCGGTCCAAATCTAGAGATTGTGTCCTTAGATAATAAAATTATCAATTTCTGTAAGCCCATTTATATCGGATTTGCAGTTTTAGATATATCTAAGACAAAAATGTATGAATATCATTATTCTGTTATGAAGTCACATTATAAGAATAAAATTAATTTGATGTATACTGATACAGGTATAATATTATAGATAATCAAAAATATATACTTACTAATTTTTATTATATTACAGATTCACTGGTTTATCATATACAAACAGATGACTTCTATAAAGATTTAATGAATAATTCATCATCATTGCTTGCCCATATGGATACTTCCAATCTGCCCAGAGACCACCCGTGCTACACCCCATCAAGGAAGAAGCTGCCTGGTTACTTCTCTGATGAGACGGATGGTCGAACAATATACGAATTTATAGCGCTCCGTGCAAAGTCTTATGCGTTCAGTATAGACGGCATTGAAAAAATTAAGGCCAAAGGTATAAGAAATCATGTGGTTAAAAATCATATGACTCTTGAAAACCATAAAAAATGCCTGTTTGGTGATTCTGGTTTTCATCCATACACTGAAAATGTTTCAATACGATCGTATAATCATAATTTAAAAACTATCAAGACATGCAAATTGGCTTACAATAGACATGATGATAAAAGATTTGTATTGAAGGATGAAATCCATACATTGGCTCACGGTCACTATAAAATTATGTAAGTTTTAATACAAAATGTTGATAAAACATATATTTATACAACTTTTAATTGTTTTAGTGAACTGCAGGAGCTGGAGCTGCTTGAAAATTGGGATATGGATCCAGAGTCTTGATACACACTATGTAGCTCATGTCAGTTAAAATATTGTTGTACATAATTTTGTAATATTAATTTGTAATTTTTGTAATATTGTTGTACATAATTGTATAATATTAATTTGTAATTATTGTAATATTAATTAATATTTATAATTTGTATATATCTGTTAGATAAATAAAAAATATTATGTAATATTTACCGATTGTATGTTATTTATAAAAATATATATAATTCTTGAATAAAAATTATGTAAAATATTAAAAAAATTGTATAGTTAACACATGTTATAATTATTGTATTATGAACTATACTATATCATACGCGTAATGTATATCACTATGTATCGTCGAGTAACATAAATGGCGGGAACAATCCGCGTCAACTGTTTATCAATATCGATATGATAAACATTGATTCCCAAATGGTATACCACTATGATTATCGGACTGTAAGGTATACTATAGGATTGATAATATTATTATCATTCAATGTTAGAAAAATAACTACAAGATTATAAATTATAATTATCTTTATTAGAAAAAAAATTATACAAATTAGATATTATTATTAAACCATTTTTTTAATACAAAAATTTTATAAAATGTACATTGTGTATAATGTTTATCTTTATGAAAAATACAACACGGTAGATTATCTTCACACAATTCAGCCTGACGAGGACAATCCAGGTCTTCAAGATTTACAACGTTGATGTGCGGGATAAAATTTTTGATAATTGATTGTTTTTGTTCGCCTTTAACATATATAGAGTCGAATGTAAACGAGTTTAAAATCTTGTTAATTTCTTTATATTCTATATCACCGTACTCTATTGATAATCCATGATAATTTCTCTCTAACCATTTATTAACACTACGACTTTTTGCATTTTGTGAATTATCATAATGTTTGAAAATGTAATGTTGAGTGGCCATTGATTCTATACCGGTTATAGAGAGTTCTTTTATCAAATATTTATTATCAGCCGATAGAATGCATTGAATGTCTAATATCGCCGACGACATTGCAATTTATTTCACTTTATCGATTTTATTAACGCGGACTAATATTTTTGAAATATCTATATTTAATTGAATTTGATTTTCTTCGATTGATTTTAAATTTTTTTGATTTTCTTCAAGTGTTTGAATTGTTGATTGTTTAAATACAGCAATATCAGCCTCAATGACTTTTATTGAATTTTCAAGATTAGAAATAATTAAATTTCGGTCTCCCTCCAACGAACCACCAAACACATTCATTGTTAGAACGCGACTGATTTTATTTTTTGAGATCACTAGTATTTATCCAACTATTATGTGAATTATCAAATCCAAGCCATTTAACTAAGGATTGTTTACCTTTTCGTCGTATGATTTTTTCGATTAAATAATCGTTAGGATAATTTGTTTTACATATTTCTTCGGAATAAAAACAACCGGCAATTGGTTGACCGGTATAATCTTGTAAATTATAAGTGGGGGGTGATGTGTTATTTATCTTTACGATAGTAAATATTTCTGTAGACCAATTTGGTAGGTACCCTTTAGTAAAAATACCTTTCTGTGTACTTATACGAACTTTTTCCCCTACTTTAAATTTAATTTTAATTTTTCTATTAATATTACGTTGTTTAAATGTAACTAAAGTAGGGTTTTCGTCTGCTTGTTCGGGTGTCATACCTATAGTTTTGTGTTTGGACTTATTATAATTGTTTAATAACATAGGTAAAATAGAAACCCACTGACGTGTTCCACGCGCGGTTAATTCTCTAAACATTTTTTCTTTTAAAGTTCTATTGAATCGTTCAACAATACATGCTTTCGTAGTACTATATGACGAATACTTATTTATATTATATTTTTTCATTAACGTATCAAATGTTAAATTATAAAACTCTTTACCATTATCGATTTGTAATAGTTTAGGTGAGCGGTTAATTAATATTTTAGACATTGCTTTAGAAACGGCCTCCCCTGTTTTTGATTTCAACGGCTGAGCCCAAGCGAATTTTGTAAAACAATCTATAACACATAGAATATACTTGTATCCTTTATTTTGTACTGAATATGGAATCATCTCAACTAAATCAGCCTGCCATAAATCGTTTTTACCATAAACATTAACTCTACGTCTGATATAATTTTTTCTTGATGGGCGGTGAAGTTCAAAGGCAATATCACGTTTAGACATTTGGAATTCTTTTTATTAAACCGATTTCATACAATTCTTCGTAAATAGATAATATTTCATTATTCACACCCGTGTTACCAGCTGCTTGAGAAGCCAAAAGTAAACGTAACCTATCGACAAGCTCGTTCGGGTCGTTCCAATAGACTAAATTATATTTTTGTAATTTCATACCCATACCGGATGGAAATAATTTACAAATTATTTTTTTATACTTTTTTCCGCCTATTTTAATTTTTGCTTTGTCATTGGTTAAATGTGCAGACGATTGTATTAATATATTTTTATATACACTCAAGTCATGTTCTGTATATCTGTTTGGATTTTTAGAAAATAATAATTGTATCACGCCAGGAGATAAGGGATATGAGATATCTTCAATAATTAAATTATTATCAATAAATTTTACTTCTTTGTCTCCTAAATAAACAATTCCCCTAAACGTTTTTTTCGGACCATATGTCTTATCTTTATCGGACGATTTGTACAATTTTTCAATATCAAGGTCTTCGTAAATTTTTTGTTCATTTTCCTTTAGTTGCACGTTATGCTGTTGATTTATTTGTATTTTGTTTAATGGTTCAATGATTGGTTTAAACGTTTGTGAAACTAACGATTTAAAGTCAGCTTCACCAGATTTTAAGATATTATATTTATGTTTAATATTTTCTTTTGCTTTAACAATTTCCTTTAAAACTGCACCGTCTTCGGCCATGTCTACTGAATGACTAATGTATAATTTTCATAGCATTGTCTTATATAATAACAAATGTATCAAAACCTAAACGGTAACGACCATTATCACGTTCACTGTCTTTACATATTACAACAAACGAAAACCGTTCACGGTTCCAGCATTCGTTACAAAATTGTTTAAATTCTATATAACTCATATCACCGGAACAATGTTCATTATAAACGTGTTTTAAATTAGTCTCGTCTTGTTTGAATAATACGATTAAATTGGCGTTATCACGTATCAACTGTTTAGGTACTTTTGAATAACTTTGAGCCAAATAAAATATGTCTACTTTATTATGTCGTCCTCGTGAAAAGTATTCTCTTATAACACCTTGATTCTCGCCAATTACGTCATCCATTATAAATACAGAGTTTGGTAATACTTTTTCCGGTGAAATTACTTCTTCATTTTCATAAAAAGTATATAAATTAATACCATCAATTCCATCAATAATTTGTTTTAATAACATATATTTAGGTTGTTCCAACGTTTTGGAATATATGTATACGTTTTCAAATCGTAATCCGTTTTCATTTACAAGTAAAAAATATATTAAATTAGTTTTACCGCAACCCGAACTGCCCAATATTAATGAACGTACTGTATTTGGAAATAGTACTCCGTGTCTAGATTTAATCGTATTTGGTGAATCGATATTATAAATCGGTAATTTAAGATCTTGCTCGATGAACCGCATTTTTAATATAAATAGGAGTGTAATGTGAGAAAAAACGTCACACGATGTCTACCGACCGTAGGAGTAAGACTAATAAAGGTTCGGGTGTTCTGAACTCGGTTATAAACAATTTACCGACAGAATTACATTTACCAGGATATAGGTAAGTGTATGAACATTATATTTATTCAAGAACAACTAATAATATTATTTTTTTCTTTTTAGATTTTGCGGTCCCGGTACGAAATTGAAAAAAAGATTAGATCGAGGTCAACACGGAATTAATAATCTTGATGAATTAGCTCGAGACCACGATATCGCTTATGATAAAAGTAATTCATTATCTGATAGACATAAAGCGGATGCGATTTTAGAAAATCAGGCTTGGGAGGTGTTTAAAGGAAATAACTCTGGTTTCAAAGAAAAAGCAGCTGCTTGGTTGGTCACTACAGCTATGAAAGCAAAACGAAAACTGGGTGCTGGGTGTGGATTCAAATCTAGTGTTAATGCGGCTAGAAAAGTAATTAAAAATAAGATTGGTGAAAAAAATCTAATGACGTTGGCCAAAATGTGTGTTGCGGCTGCTAAAAAATCCGTTGTAAAAAATAAAAATAAAAAAATTAGAATTATACCAATTCCGAAAAAAGGAGGAGTGTTACCATTAATACCAATTTTCGCCGGGTTGTCTGCATTAGGAGCACTTACGGGCGGCATTGCCAATGTAGTGAAAACCGCTAGTGAATTTAATAGAACAACACCAACGTATTTGGGTAAGGGTTTATACCTCTCACCATACAAAGGCGGTTCATTTAAAATTGCAAAAGGATTGTATTTAGCACCGAATAAAGGTGGTTCAGTGAAAAAAACGACAAAGAAACCCAAGATAAAGAAAACCAAGACAAAAAACTAATTTCGACGCTACCCGATAGAGCATTGTACGATTATGAGATTATAAAATATGCGCGCATGTTAAAAATTCCGCATTTCATTGGAGTATTTACTAGAGACAGGTTACCTCTTTGTCCAAAATATAACGAAGCAGCGATAGTTAACCTTGATATAGAAAGCGGTAGCGGTACTCATTGGGTAGCGTATAAAAAAATTGGAAATAATATTAAGTATTACGATAGTTTCGGAAATTTACCACCACCATTAGAACTACAAAAATACTTTAACGGATATAATATAGAATATAATTATACAAATCACCAGAAATATAACACGACAAACTGTGGACGTCTGTGTTTAGAATTTTTATCATGTATACCATAACGTTAAACGGAAATACAAGTGAACTATCATGCGATATATTTCCACCTTTAGAAATCGATGGAAATACACAATTATGTTTATTGAGTTTACAAACAAATAATTCCATACCGAACATAGAATCTGGTTGTAATAAAATACGTTTCGTCGATAGTTTAGGAACAAATTTCGATATAACTATCCCTACAGGGTCTTATGAATTAAATAGTTTAGAATTTGCTATAAAAAAATTATTACCACGTGACGTTTCCATGTTTCAAATAAAAGCAGATAATAGTACATTGAAATGTATGATGATATCTTCTCATAAAATAGATTTTACAATCGATAACAATATATCGAGTTTATTAGGATTTGAAAATAAATTATATGATGCTAATATTGTTCATGAATCTAAAAAATTAGTGAACATAATGAAAATAAACTGTATAAAAGTAGAGTGCAATTTAATTTCTGGCTCATTCTGTGATGGTAAACCTAACCAGACTATACACGAGTTTTATCCAAACGTTGCGCCCGGATATAAAATTATCGAAGTTCCAAGACATTTGGTTTTCTATCCTTTACACTCTACATCGGTGAGTAAAGTAAATATAGTGTTGACGGATCAAAACAAAAAGTTAATAAATTTACGAGGAGAACCAATCACAGTTCGTTTACAGATTAAGTAAGATCATGGCTCTTAAATTTAATAATATAACTAAGACAGTAGTAAAAAAAACAACCAGTAATATAAGAAAAGCGGACCAGTCAACACGTACAACGCGTGCTAAGCTTACAAAACATAATCTAGCATTTTTACGCTCACTAAAAGTACTTTAATAATGGACGAAACATATTTGAACGTGACGGAGGGATATGTAGACGATTGTAAAATAACTCATATGCAGTACCACTCGTTTTTACCGTATTCAACCAACGCTTTATCAAAGAACGACGAGATTAGAATATGTATTCAAAATATGGACGCGTATACTTTACCATGTGAAAGTTATATCTATATCGAAGGTAAAATTAATCCACCAACAGATGTGGGAACAGTCGGTGTTGGCAGTTTCAATTTTACCAACAACGGATTGGCTTTTCTGTTTTCCGAAATGAAATTTGAGTTAAACGGAACTGAAATACAAAAATTGAAATCCCCCGGAATATCGTCAACTATGAAAGGATATTGTTCATTTACTCCTCACGACTTGAATGAATTGGAAAATTCGGCGTGGGATTTGAGTGCTGGTGGAAATAAAAATTTTATAAAAAATGAGAAATTTGCCGGATGCATTCCATTAAAACATTTATTCGGGTTTTGCGAGGATTACAAAAAAATTTTATTAAACTGCAACCAACAACTAATTTTAAATCGTTCATCGACTGATTTCGATGCTATAGTATGTACCGGCGCCGGAGTTGTTGAAAATTCTGCTAAAAATTTAAAGGTGTCGATTGAATTACATAAAGTTATCTGGAAAATGCCCGTTATTCGAGTGAGTGATAAAGAAAAATTAAAGTTGATTAGAGTGTTGGACTCTAGAAAACCTCTTTCGTGTGCGTATAGAACTTGGGATCTTTGCGAATATCCCGTTCTACCTCAAAACACTTCGCATTCGTGGACAGTAAAATCGAGCAGTTTATTAGAAAAACCTAGATTTGTTATTATCGGATTTCAATCAGATCGAAAAAACAACTTATTTAAACAATCTGCTCAATTCGACAGTTGTCAAATAAAAAACCTTAAGGTGTACTTGAACTCTGAAGTCTTTCCGCATGAAGATTTCCGTGCAGACTTTACAAACAATTTAACATCTATTCTGTATAAGGCTTATACAGATTTTCAAAAGTCTTACTACGGTAGAGACCATACCAAACCTATACTATCAAAATATAATTTTCAACAGTCTGCACCAATCATAGTTGTGGACTTATCACGTCAAAATGATAATGTCAAAGCATCGTCTGTCGATTTACGCATAGAATTTGAAACCGAGACATCAATTGCTGAAAAGACCGCTGCATATTGTTTGATATTACACGATCAAATTATTTCTTATAACCCGTTTAACGGTGATGTTAGAAAAATGTAAATATTGTAAAATACCATGTATATATAATACTATTTAAATGTAATGTAAATAATTGAATAAATAAAAAAAATTTTTTTTTTTTAAAAATAATTGTATATTTATTGCATAAAACAAATTTTTAAATAAATTTTTTAAACAAAATTATATAAATAATTTCCTTTTTGCTTCCCACCGAGTTGATTGCGTGGGAAAATCTTCGTCTGAATAATTAATTGGTAATTGTTGCATATCGTAGTATGATGGGCCGTCATTTTGATCAACAGCCTAAAAATAAATGAAACATTAAATCAAATCATAAAATTAGTAAAAATAATCAAATTACCTTTGTCTTGGGTTTTTTTGGTTTTTTCGGTGCGTTAATCAAAAATTCGGACATCTGTGGCAATAGCGGTGGAGATAGCGGTGTTGAATAAAACCCGCCATCAGTTTCATCAACTAACTAAAAATAAAATAATATATTAGTTTATTTTATTCTTATAGTGGTAAATATTAATTCTTACTTGAGAATCAACCATCGCCGCCCAACATTGAGCAATATCCTCCGCAGCAAATAATATTAACTCCCGTGTGAAATCATTTTCTGTTTGCTCAATTTTGTGATAATTCAAATCATAGTTATTCACATTTTTGATTTGTGAAATCATATCTGTCGGACTTTTCACGCTTGTAAAAAAGTATGTTGCTAGTTGTTTTACTTGGTTGATAACTGCAGGTCGTGATTTTTCTTTTTTTCGGTAAATTGCTTCAAATATACAAATCTCCAAATTTTGTAAAGTAAGCAAATCTTGCCGGTTGAGTAATATACGACATCCTTTAATAAGTTTAGACTCGATCACAGCCATATTTTCTCCACGATACACCATTTTCGAAATGCAAATTTCATCATCCTCCAAAAATACTCGTGTATTTGATTTATCAGGAGTATCGAGTATGACAGATAAAATATTTCCCATCAAATTATACATTCTTTTTAAAAATTCGGGCGAAAGTACTACATGTCGCGATGACGTTATTATATGTACTTTGGCATTAAAGTCTTCGCCAGGAGCTAATCCGACCACAACAAATTTTCGTGATATAAAATCCAGATAGAACGACGTTGCATCTATTAAATCCTTTGGTGGTGTTGGTGGAATGTATTTGAATGGCTGCTTTTCCCTGTATAGTTGCATGTTGTCTTGAAGAGTTCCGGCCATGGTGTAAAATAACTAAACTGATGTAAAATTTAATAGTTGACACTAGACGGCTGTACGAATACTGATCGCTGTTTGGGTATGAATCTCATGACTATAAGATTTTATTAATAGTGTCCTTGGAATTTAAGAGGGGATTTTCTACTGAAATAAATATAGTGGGGGTATTCTCTATACAAAGAAACCCTACAGTAATGAAACATCTGGCATTTCTATTGTTATAATTTTAAAAGGAATTCGGCAGGACTTGACAGATCTGAAACACCTGCCCATTACTATTGTTATAATTTTAAAAGGAATTCGGCAGGACTCGACAGGTCTGAAACATCTGCTCATTTCTATTGTTATAA
>JABCUB010000165.1:0-13355 GCA_013282895.1 Eriosoma lanigerum | reverse complement strand
CTGTCGAGTCCTGCCGAATTCCTTTTAAAATTATAACAATAGAAATGGGCAGGTGTTTCAGATCTGTCGAGTCCTGTCGGGTTTCTTCGTACAGAGAATACCCCCACTATAAAGATATTAGTAGAAAATTCCCTCTTAAATTCCAAAAACATAACTTAAATTATTATTTTTAACATCTTTCAGTGGATGAATATGTATAAACCCCTACTACTTTTTTAAAATTATCCCACTACTTTAAAGGGATGTATCAGGCAGCTACCTTAGAAATCATATAACAGCCGTCAGTTTATCTACAACCGTACTTTGTAAGAGTCACATTTTCTGTTTATAAAAATTTTTCAAGTTTATTTTTTGTAAATATTTTTCAAGTGTATAAAAAATGTTCAAGTGCGATTCTTGTAGATCTTCTTTCAATAGACGTGATAATTTAACGAGACATAGAAAATGTCACATGCAAGCAAGTTTCAAATGTTCTATATGCAAAGTATATTTCTCCAGAAAAGATAGTCTATCAAGACATAAAAAAATAATTCGTATGTATTTTAATTCTCATATATTAATTATTATAGCATTTTATTTTTAACTTATTTATTAATTTTTAGATAACCAAATTGAATTAATACCGGAGATAATAGTACCAAACATACAAGCTGGTCCATCTATTACAGGTATGCTTTTAAAAACTTATTATTACACAATTTTATTATTTAAACATAATTGTATTTTTGTTCAACAGAACATGATGATAACACAGATTTCCTAAGCGATGACGACTTGTTGTGTTACGAAGCCTGCAACGCCTGGGAGCAAAACTGTGCTAGAAATAAAGGTTAGAATATTTTTTTTTTTTCCCACCATAAAATATTTATAGTTATTTCGAATAAACACATACATTGGTTTTTTTATTTTTATTATTATCTAGAACCCTCCATCAAGCGAAAAACTGTACATAATGTAGGAAAACAAAAGAGGGCTCGATTAAATTTAGTGCAAACACCAGGCTTTGTAGAAATTAGTTCATCGTTCAATAGAATGATTATTAGATTTTATAGAAAAAATTTTGAAAACTGCATGAGCTATATAGATTTCCTCAATTCGATTAAATCAGAATTAATCGAATTGATTCAAACTCATTTAGCCGATGGTCCATTAAAACTACATCTGAAATTGGAGGGTACATATCATTTACCGAACGTAGAGTCATCTGTTCAGAATAGGGCGTTCAAGACCCAAGCTAGAGAAATATTTATAAGCAATTGTCTCTCTTCGGTAATTGATGATGCTTTTTCAATTCTTATGACTGAAGAAGATAATTACCAGGGGAAAGGCAGTGGATTTTCCCTTCAGAGTATTGATGGCCTACTTGCTGTTTTATACAAGTATAAACCATTAGGTGGGTCATCATATATACCTATACCAACCGATATTAAAAATAAAAAAGCTATTGTTAACCCTCAAAATAATGACGAATATTGTTTTAAGTGGGCTACTTTAGCTAAACATGTCACAGGAGAAAATAGATGTCGTGTTGATCAGAATTATACATCTCTGGAGGGAAAATATAATTATTCAGGACTGAAATTCCCCACTCCAATTTCAGATGTTGTAATTTTCGAAAAAAAAAATAATGTCTCAGTCAATGTGTATGGACTAAAACAGGAAAAAAATAAATTACATACAGTGTACCCGTTGAAAGTTACAAATGAAGAGAAAATAAATCATTTTGATCTTCTTATGTTAACTGACGGTCATAAGGCACACTATGCATTTATTTCCAACATTTCAAGACTTGTCAGATGTCAAAAAACATCTCATACTGAAAATTTAATTTTTTGTAAGAGATGTTTTACATCGTATGACAACAGGCAATATAAGTTTAAATTAAGCGGTCAGGCTGCGTTAAACCAGCATAAGCTAATTTGCGGATCGCATAAACCTATATTGCCACAAATGCCGGCTGAAGGTGATATGTTAGAGTTTAAAGCTTGGTGCAATACACAACGTCATCCGATTGTTATTTATGCAGATTTTGAAGCTCTGCTTATAAAGTTTTTGGAAAGTAAAGGTACTAATACACAAGCTTTCCAAACACATAAAGCTATGAGTTACGGATTCTATGTAATGACAACTGATGACGTTTCAATCGAGTTACTAGAAAAGTTTGATATACCACGAACACCTGTTATTTTTCGTGGGTGTGAAACACAACAGGATGTTGCCAAACAATTTGTAGTATCTATGATTGAGATAGCACAACGGATAGAAAAGTTATTAAAAACTAATGTTCCTATAATAATGACTGATGATGATCGGCGACTTCATGCAGCCAATAATATGTGTAATTTATGTAAATCTACTTTTTCAACAAAAAACCCTAAAGTCGCAAATCATCATCATCTATCCGGTAGATTCAGGCAAACAATATGTAACACCTGCAATCTTAAGCTGCAAACTCCAAACTTTGTACCGTGCTTTTTGCATAACTTAACGAATTACGATGCTCATTTTATTGTTAGAGAATTAGGCTGTGATGCGAAAACTATAACTGTAATACCTAACAGTGAGGAAAAGTTTATTTCTTTTTCAAAATATATTAGCAATAAATTTACTATTAGGTTTATAGATACATTTCGTTTTATGGCGTCAAGTCTATCGACACTCGCGTCTAACCTAATCTCTAATGATATGAGCAAGTTTCGTGAGACTACAAAAGTTTTCATCCCTGATGATATGCAACTGGTTACTCGTAAGGGCGTATATCCTTATGAGTATACAGATTCCTGGGAAAAACTTTTAAGCACGGTACTACCACCTAAAGCAGCATTTTACAGCACATTGACTGAGACGGACATAGGCGATGAGGAGTATGCTCATGCAAAACAGGTGTGGGACCATTTTAAGTGTAAGACCCTAGGCGAATACTCTGATTTATATCTGAAAATAGACGTCATGCTCCTGACAGATATATTTGAAAATTTTAGGGATATTTGTATTTCAACATATAACTTGGACCCTGCATATTACTATACGGCGCCTGGGTTTAGTTTTGATTGTATGTTAAAATACACATCCATGAAATTAGAATTATTAACGGAGTATGATATGCTATTAATGTTTGAAAAGGGTATTCGTGGGGGTCTTACACAGGCCTCTATGCGATACGCTAAGGCGAATAATATGAATACACCTGGATTCGAGGAGCATAAGGAGAAAACATGGATTGTGTATCAAGACTGTAAGTATAATTTTTAATAATTTATTTTTATTATTGATAATTTTAATTATAAAATTTATCAGGTAATAATCTATATGGCTGGGCAATGTCTCAATACATGCCGTATGGTGGATTTAAGTGGGTTGAACCGAGTATAAATGGAATAAATTCATTATCGGAAACATCATCTATAGGACGGGTTTATGAAGTTGATATTTCTTATCCCCACCACCTACACGATGATCATAATGAACTACCATTTTTACCTAATAACGGTATACCAAACGGATCAAAAGTCCAAAAGCTTATGGCTACTTTAGAAAATAAATCCCGATATATACTACACTATAGAAATTTACAACAAGCTCTTGCATATGGTCTAATAGTGGAAAAAGTAAATTTATCAATACAATTATAATTAACTATTTTTAAATAAATAAAATTTTTTATAGGTGTATAGGGTTCTAGAGTTTCAACAGTCTGCTTGGCTAGCACAGTATATAAGTTTGAATACTGAAATGAGAAAAAAAGCAGCCAACGACTTTGAAAAGGACTTTTATAAATTAATGAACAATGCGGTGTTTGGTATGATATTATTGTTATTATTATTATTATATATTATTAATTTTTTAAAAAATTTTAGGTAAAACCATGGAGTCTATGAGGAAACGGATAAAAATGGAACTTGTTTCATGTCCTCGTAGAATGCAGAAACTTGTCAACAAACCCACATTCAAACATACTTCACCATGCGGTCCAAATCTAGAGATTGTGTCCTTAGATAATAAAATTATCAATTTCTGTAAGCCCATTTATATCGGATTTGCAGTTTTAGATATATCTAAGACAAAAATGTATGAATATCATTATTCTGTTATGAAGTCACATTATAAGAATAAAATTAATTTGATGTATACTGATACAGGTATAATATTATAGATAATCAAAAATATATACTTACTAATTTTTATTATATTACAGATTCACTGGTTTATCATATACAAACAGATGACTTCTATAAAGATTTAATGAATAATTCATCATCATTGCTTGCCCATATGGATACTTCCAATCTGCCCAGAGACCACCCGTGCTACACCCCATCAAGGAAGAAGCTGCCTGGTTACTTCTCTGATGAGACGGATGGTCGAACAATATACGAATTTATAGCGCTCCGTGCAAAGTCTTATGCGTTCAGTATAGACGGCATTGAAAAAATTAAGGCCAAAGGTATAAGAAATCATGTGGTTAAAAATCATATGACTCTTGAAAACCATAAAAAATGCCTGTTTGGTGATTCTGGTTTTCATCCATACACTGAAAATGTTTCAATACGGTCGTATAATCATAATTTAAAAACTATCAAGACATGCAAATTGGCTTACAATAGACATGATGATAAAAGATTTGTATTGAAGGATGAAATCCATACATTGGCTCACGGTCACTATAAAATTATGTAAGTTTTAATACAAAATGTTGATAAAACATATATTTATACAACTTTTAATTGTTTTAGTGAACTGCAGGAGCTGGAGCTGCTTGAAAATTGGGATATGGATCCAGAGTCTTGATACACACTATGTAGCTCATGTCAGTTAAAATATTGTTGTACATAATTTTGTAATATTAATTTGTAATTTTTGTAATATTGTTGTACATAATTGTATAATATTAATTTGTAATTTTTGTAATATTAATTAATATTTATAATTTGTATATATCTGTTAGATAAATAAAAAATATTATGTAATATTTACCGATTGTATGTTATTTATAAAAATATATATAATTCTTGAATAAAAATTATGTAAAATATTAAAAAAAATTGTATAGTTAACACATGTTATAATTATTGTATTATGAACTATACTATATCATACGCGTAATGTATATCACTATATATCGTCGAGTAACATAAATGGCGGGAACAATCCGCGTCAACTGTTTATCAATATCGATATGATAAACATTGATTCCCAAATGTTATACCACTATGATTATCGGCCTGTAAGGTATACTATAGGATTGATAATATTATTATCATTCAATGTTAGAAAAATAACTACAAGATTATAAATTATAATTATCTTTATTAGAAAAAAAATTATACAAATTAGATATTATTATTAAACCATTTTTTTAATACAAAAATTTTATAAAATGTACATTGTGTATAATGTTTATCTTTATGAAAAATACAACACGGTAGATTATCTTCACACAATTCAGCCTGACGAGGACAATCCAGGTCTTCAAGATTTACAACGTTGATGTGCGGGATAAAATTTTTGATAATTGATTGTTTTTGTTCGCCTTTAACATATATAGAGTCGAATGTAAACGAGTTTAAAATCTTGTTAATTTCTTTATATTCTATATCACCGTACTCTATTGATAATCCATGATAATTTCTCTCTAACCATTTATTAACACTACGACTTTTTGCATTTTGTGAATTATCATAATGTTTGAAAATGTAATGTTGAGTGGCCATTGATTCTATACCGGTTATAGAGAGCTCTTTTATCAAATATTTATTATCAGCCGATAGAATGCATTGAATGTCTAATATCGCCGACGACATTGCAATTTATTTCACTTTATCGATTTTATTAACGCGGACTAATATTTTTGAAATATCTATATTTAATTGAATTTGATTTTCTTCGATTGATTTTAAATTTTTTTGATTTTCTTCAAGTGTTTTAATTGTTGATTGTTTAAATGCAGCAATATCAGCCTCAATGACTTTTATTGAATTTTCAAGATTAGAAATAATTAAATTTCGGTCTCCCTCCAACGAACCACCAAACACATTCATTGTTAGAACGCGACTGATTTTATTTTTTGAGATCACTAGTATTTATCCAACTATTATGTGAATTATCAAATCCAAGCCATTTAACTAAGGATTGTTTACCTTTTCGTCGTATGATTTTTTCGATTAAATAATCGTTAGGATAATTTGTTTTACATATTTCTTCGGAATAAAAACAACCGGCAATTGGTTGACCGGTATAATCTTGTAAATTATAAGTGGGGGGTGATGTGTTATTTATCTTTACGATAGTAAATATTTCTGTAGACCAATTTGGTAGGTACCCTTTAGTAAAAATACCTTTCTGTGTACTTATACGAACTTTTTCCCCTACTTTAAATTTAATTTTAATTTTACTATTAATATTACGTTGTTTAAATGTAACTAAAGTAGGGTTTTCGTCTGCTTGTTCGGGTGTCATACCTATAGTTTTGTGTTTGGACTTATTATAATTGTTTAATAACATAGGTAAAATAGAAACCCACTGACGTGTTCCACGCGCGGTTAATTCTCTAAACATTTTTTCTTTTAAAGTTCTATTGAATCGTTCAACAATACATGCTTTCGTAGTACTATATGACGAATACTTATTTATATTATATTTTTTCATTAACGTATCAAATGTTAAATTATAAAACTCTTTACCATTATCGATTTGTAATAGTTTAGGTGAGCGGTTAATTAATATTTTAGACATTGCTTTAGAAACGGCCTCCCCCGTTTTTGATTTCAACGGCTGAGCCCAAGCGAATTTTGTAAAACAATCTATAACACATAGAATATACTTGTATCCTTTATTTTGTGCTGAATATGGAATCATCTCAACTAAATCAGCCTGCCATAAATCGTTTTTACCATAAACATTAACTCTACGTCTGATATAATTTTTTCTTGATGGGCGGTGAAGTTCAAAGGCAATATCACGTTTAGACATTTGGAATTCTTTTTATTAAACCGATTTCATACAATTCTTCGTAAATAGATAATATTTCATTATTCACACCCGTGTTACCAGCTGCTTGAGAAGCCAAAAGTAAACGTAACCTATCGACAAGCTCGTTCGGGTCGTTCCAATAGACTAAATTATATTTTTGTAATTTCATACCCATACCGGATGGAAATAATTTACAAATTATTTTTTTATACTTTTTTCCGCCTATTTTAATTTTTGCTTTGTCATTGGTTAAATGTGCAGACGATTGTATTAATATATTTTTATATACATTCAAGTCATGTTCTGTATATCTGTTTGGATTTTTAGAAAATAATAATTGTATCACGCCAGGAGATAAGGGATATGAGATATCTTCAATAATTAAATTATTATCAATAAATTTTACTTCTTTGTCTCCTAAATAAACAATTCCCCTAAACGTTTTTTTCGGACCATATGTCTTATCTTTATCGGACGATTTGTACAATTTTTCAATATCAAGGTCTTCGTAAATTTTTTGTTCATTTTCCTTTAGTTGCACGTTATGCTGTTGATTTATTTGTATTTTGTTTAATGGTTCAATGATTGGTTTAAACGTTTGTGAAACTAACGATTTAAAGTCGGCTTCACCAGATTTTAAGATATTATATTTATGTTTAATATTTTCTTTTGCTTTAACAATTTCCTTTAAAACTGTACCGTCTTCGGCCATGTCTACTGAACGACTAATGTATAATTTTCATAGCATTGTCTTATATAATAACAAATGTATCAAAACCTAAACGATAACGACCATTATCACGTTCACTGTCTTTACATATTACAACAAACGAAAACCGTTCACGGTTCCAGCATTCGTTACAAAATTGTTTAAATTCTATATAACTCATATCACCGGAACAATGTTCATTATAAACGTGTTTTAAATTAGTCTCGTCTTGTTTGAATAATACGATTAAATTGGCGTTATCACGTATCAACTGTTTAGGTACTTTTGAATAACTTTGGGCCAAATAAAATATGTCTACTTTATTATGTCGTCCTCGTGAAAAGTATTCTCTTATAACACCTTGATTCTCGCCAATTACGTCATCCATTATAAATACAGAGTTTGGTAATACTTTTTCCGGTGAAATTACTTCTTCATTTTCATAAAAAGTATATAAATTAATACCATCAATTCCATCAATAATTTGTTTTAATAACATATATTTAGGTTGTTCCAACGTTTTGGAATATATGTATACGTTTTCAAATCGTAATCCGTTTTCATTTACGAGTAAAAAATATATTAAATTAGTTTTACCACAACCCGAACTGCCCAATATTAATGAACGTACTGTATTTGGAAATAGTACTCCGTGTCTAGATTTAATCGTATTTGGTGAATCGATATTATAAATCGGTAATTTAAGATCTTGCTCGATGAACCGCATTTTTAATATAAATAGGAGTGTAATGTGAGAAAAAACGTCACACGATGTCTACCGACCGTAGGAGTAAGACTAATAAAGGTTCGGGTGTTCTGAACTCGGTTATAAACAATTTACCGACAGAATTACATTTACCAGGATATAGGTAAGTGTATGAACATTATATTTATTCAAGAACAACTAATAATATTATTTTTTTCTTTTTAGATTTTGCGGTCCCGGTACGAAATTGAAAAAAAGATTAGATCGAGGTCAACACGGAATTAATAATCTTGATGAATTAGCTCGAGACCACGATATCGCTTATGATAAAAGTAATTCATTATCTGATAGACATAAAGCGGATGCGATTTTAGAAAATCAGGCTTGGGAGGTGTTTAAAGGAAATAACTCTGGTTTCAAAGAAAAAGCAGCTGCTTGGTTGGTCACTACAGCTATGAAAGCAAAACGAAAACTGGGTGCTGGATGTGGATTCAAATCTAGTGTTAATGCGGCTAGAAAAGTAATTAAAAATAAGATTGATGAAAAAAATCTAATGAAGTTGGCCAAAATGTGTGTTGCGGCTGCTAAAAAATCCGTTGTAAAAAATAAAAAAAAAAAAATTAGAATTATACCAATTCCGAAAAAAGGAGGAGTGTTACCATTAATACCAATTTTTGCCGGGTTGTCTGCATTAGGAGCACTTACGGGCGGCATTGCCAATGTAGTGAAAACCGCTAGTGAATTTAATAGAACAACACCAACGTATTTGGGTAAGGGTTTATACCTCTCACCATACAAAGGCGGTTCATTTAAAATTGCAAAAGGATTGTATTTAGCACCAAATAAAGGTGGTTCAGTGAAAAAAACGACAAAGAAACCAAAGATAAAGAAAACCAAGACAAAAAACTAATTTCGACGCTACCCGATAGAGCATTGTACGATTATGAGATTATAAAATATGCGCGCATGTTAAAAATTCCGCATTTCATTGGAGTATTTACTAGAGACAGGTTACCTCTTTGTCCAAAATATAACGAAGCAGCGATAGTTAACCTTGATATAGAAAGCGGTAGCGGTACTCATTGGGTAGCGTATAAAAAAATTGGAAATAATATTAAGTATTACGATAGTTTCGGAAATTTACCACCACCATTAGAACTACAAAAATACTTTAACGGATATAATATAGAATATAATTATACAAATCACCAGAAATATAACACGACAAACTGTGGACGTCTGTGTTTAGAATTTTTATCATGTATACCATAACGTTAAACGGAAATACAAGTGAACTATCATGCGATATATTTCCACCTTTAGAAGTCGATGGAAATACACAATTATGTTTATTGAGTTTACAAACAAATAATTCCATACCGAACATAGAATCTGGTTGTAATAAAATACGTTTCGTCGATAGTTTAGGAACAAATTTCGATATAACTATCCCTACAGGGTCTTATGAATTAAATAGTTTAGAATTTGCTATAAAAAAATTATTACCACGTGACGTTTCCATGTTTCAAATAAAAGCAGATAATAGTACATTGAAATGTATGATGATATCTTCTCATAAAATAGATTTTACAATCGATAACAATATATCGAGTTTATTAGGATTTGAAAATAAATTATATGATGCTAATATTGTTCATGAATCTAAAAAATTAGTGAACATAATGAAAATAAACTGTATAAAAGTAGAGTGCAATTTAATTTCTGGCTCATTCTGTGATGGTAAACCTAACCAGACTATACACGAGTTTTATCCAAACGTTGCGCCCGGATATAAAATTATCGAAGTTCCAAGACATTTGGTTTTCTATCCTTTACACTCTACATCGGTGAGTAAAGTAAATATAGTGTTGACGGATCAAAACAAAAAGTTAATAAATTTACGAGGAGAACCAATCACAGTTCGTTTACAGATTAAGTAAGATCATGGCTCTTAAATTTAATAATATAACTAAGACAGTAGTAAAAAAAACAACCAGTAATATAAGAAAAGCGGACCAGTCAACACGTACAACGCGTGCTAAGCTTACAAAACATAATCTAGCATTTTTACGCTCACTAAAAGTACTTTAATAATGGACGAAACATATTTGAACGTGACGGAGGGATATGTAGACGATTGTAAAATAACTCATATGCAGTACCACTCGTTTTTACCGTATTCAACCAACGCTTTATCAAAGAACGACGAGATTAGAATATGTATTCAAAATATGGACGCGTATACTTTACTATGTGAAAGTTATATCTATATCGAAGGTAAAATTAATCCACCAACAGATGTGGGAACAGTCGGTGTTGGCAGTTTCAATTTTACTAACAACGGATTGGCTTTTCTGTTTTCCGAAATGAAATTTGAGTTAAACGGAACTGAAATACAAAAATTGAAATCCCCCGGAATATCGTCAACTATGAAAGGATATTGTTCATTTACTCCTCACGACTTGAATGAATTGGAAAATTCGGCGTGGGATTTGAGTGCTGGTGGAAATAAAAATTTTATAAAAAATGAGAAATTTGCCGGATGCATTCCATTAAAACATTTATTCGGGTTTTGCGAGGATTACAAAAAAATTTTATTAAACTGCAACCAACAACTAATTTTAAATCGTTCATCGACTGATTTTGATGCTATAGTATGTACCGGCGCCGGAGTTGTTGAAAATTCTGCTAAAAATTTAAAGGTGTCGATTGAATTACATAAAGTTATCTGGAAAATGCCCGTTATTCGAGTGAGTGATAAAGAAAAATTAAAGTTGATTAGAGTGTTGGACTCTAGAAAACCTCTTTCGTGTGCGTATAGAACTTGGGATCTTTGCGAATATCCCGTTCTACCTCAAAACACTTCACATTCGTGGACAGTAAAATCGAGCAGTTTATTAGAAAAACCTAGATTTGTTATTATCGGATTTCAAACAGATCGAAAAAACAACTTATTTAAACAATCTGCTCAATTCGACAGTTGTCAAATAAAAAACCTTAAGGTGTACTTGAACTCTGAAGTCTTTCCGCATGAAGATTTCCGTGCAGACTTTACAAACAATTTAACATCTATTCTGTATAAGGCTTATACAGATTTTCAAAAGTCTTACTACGGTAGAGACCATACCAAACCTATACTATCAAAATATAATTTTCAACAGTCTGCACCAATCATAGTTGTGGACTTATCACGTCAAAATGATAATGTCAAAGCATCGTCTGTCGATTTACGCATAGAATTTGAAACCGAGACATCAATTGCTGAAAAGACCGCTGCATATTGTTTGATATTACACGATCAAATTATTTCTTATAACCCGTTTAACGGTGATGTTAGAAAAATGTAAATATTGTAAAATACCATGTATATATAATACTATTTAAATGTAATGTAAATAATTGAATAAATAAAAAAAATTTTTTTTTTTTTAAAATAATTGTATATTTATTGCATAAAACAAATTTTTAAATAAGTTTTTTAAACAAAATTATATAAATAATTTCCTTTTTGCTTCCCACCGAGTTGATTGCGTGGGAAAATCTTCGTCTGAATAATTAATTGGTAATTGTTGCATATCGTAGTATGATGGGCCGTCATTTTGATCAACAGCCTAAAAATAAATGAAACATTAAATCAAATCATAAAATTAGTAAAAATAATCAAATTACCTTTGTCTTGGGTTTTTTTGGTTTTTTCGGTGCGTTAATCAAAAATTCGGACATCTGTGGCAATAGCGGTGGAGATAGCGGTGTTGAATAAAACCCGCCATCAGTTTCATCAACTAACTAAAAATAAAATATTATATTAGTTTATTTTATTTTTATAGTGGTAAATATTAATTCTTACTTGAGAATCAACCATCGCCGTCCAAGATTGAGCAATATCCTCCGCAGCAAATAATATTAACTCCCGTGTGAAATCATTTTCTGTTTGCTCAATTTTGTGATAATTCAAATCATAGTTATTCACATTTTTGATTTGTGAAATCATATCTGTCGGACTTTTCACGCTTGTAAAAAAGTATGTTGCTAGTTGTTTTACTTGGTTGATAACTGCAGGTCGTGATTTTTCTTTTTTTCGGTAAATTGCTTCAAATATACAAATCTCTAAATTTTGTAAAGTAAGCAAATCTTGCCGGTTGAGTAATATTCGACATCCTTTAATAAGTTTAGACTCGATCACAGCCATATTTTCTCCACGATACACCATTTTCGAAATGCAAATTTCATCATCCTCCAAAAATACTCGTGTATTTGATTTATCAGGAGTATCGAGTATGACAGATAAAATATTTCCCATCAAATTATACATTCTTTTTAAAAATTCGGGCGAAAGTACTACATGTCGCGATGACGTTATTATATGTACTTTGGCATTAAAGTCTTCGCCAGGAGCTAATCCGACCACAACAAATTTTCGTGATATAAAATCCAGATAGAACGACGTTGCATCTATTAAATCCTTTGGTGGTGTTGGTGGAATGTATTTGAATGGCTGCTTTTCCCTGTATAGTTGCATGTTGTCTTGAAGAGTTCCGGCCATGGTGTAAAATAAGTAAACTGATGTAAAATAACTAAACTGATGTAAAATTTAATAGTTGACACTAGACGGCTGTACGAATACTGATCGCTGTTTGGGTATGAGTCTCATGACTATAAGATTTTATTAATAGTGTCCTTGGAATTTAAGAAGGGATTTTCTACTGAAATCAATATAGTGGGGGTATTCTCTATACAAAGAAACCATACAGTAATGAAACATCTGGCATTTCTATTGTTATAATTTTAAAAGGAATTCGGCAGGACTCGACAGGTCTGAAACATCTGCTCATTTCTATTGTTATAAATTTAAAAGGAATTCGGCAGGATTCGACAGGACTGAAAAATCTGTCCATTACTATTGTTATAAATTTAAAAGGAATTCGACAGGATTCGACAGGTCTGTAACATCTGCCCATTTCTATTATTATA
>JABCUB010000160.1:0-13488 GCA_013282895.1 Eriosoma lanigerum | reverse complement strand
TTTCTATACCGAACATTTTAATTTTATCTAAATGCTGTTTTCTCTATCATTTGAATTGAAAAATATAATTTTTTGTTGTAATTAAATTCCCAATAGGTTGTTGTGTTGTAAGAACCTGCCATTTGGTTTTAACAAATAACTATCTAAAAGTGGTATAAAATGCTCAGTCGAACTTTCATTTATATCAATTTGGTACAAATGTTTCGGTTAGTTTAAAATTTGTATCTCAATAATGATCATTATACCAGTTTAGTATATATTATGAATATTATGAATTTAAGAGACGATAATCATTTGACTATGTTTCTAGATCCAACCATTTGGTCACATGCTAAATTCGTTTTAAAATTATGAACACGATAGTCATTAGTCAAAACACATGTATGTATTGTCAACGTAAACATGACAATGTTAAAAATATTTAAATCTACTTTAGTTATTATTATAAAATATAAAATTTAATTTTTCTAATTCAACGGAACCCCTATCATCCCCTCCCTGAAAAATCTGTTGGTAATAATAATCCTATTATTTCTCCAACGATTGAAGGGACGAAGAAGGAACGCCCAAAATCGATTTTCCGGTTATTGTTTATTTATACATTGCATATTGTTGTATTTAATTTACCATCTATATCTTCAATATATGTACATTTTTAGTGTTAAATACTATGTACTAAAAAAACTGGTTGTAAACCAGTAGTTTAAATGAGTGCTAGTAAAGGTATTTTGAAAATAATGATTTTCTAAGAATTGTATAAATATGTGGATAAAATCATATGTACAATGGTTATCTATCATATAGTATTCAATAGCAATTATGTAACTCCAATTATTTTAGCATGGGTATTCAAGATCTATAACTTATTTTTTTTTTGGTTTGAGCAACAGCAATTTTTTATTCAAAGTGATTTTTACACAATCCACTTAACCATAACACATAAATATTAATTTTCAATATAATTGTACATTGACTTTATTATATTAAAAATTTTTATTATAATATTTTTGTATTATTATGTTGTAGATTCTTATTAACCGTATTACTCATTTTGTTAACAAGACATTGCTTATGCTTATGTTTTTTTGTCTAAAATTAGTATTTATTAATAATAATATAATGTAATCACTTACAATCTGGTATTGGGCAATTAATTTTGTTTTCTATTGAAAATGATTGATTTAATTATTTTATACATTTTGTATGAAAATTGAATGGAAAACAAAGGACCAGTTTCCTTGTATTTCAATGCGTAGACCAGCTAACAATCACAATTTTTTGAAAATTTTGAATTGGTTAACTAACCTACTTGTATTTTGTAAATTCGAAATACACTATGACACGCCAAATACTCATTATTTACACGTGAAAAAATATGAATTTATGTAAAAGAGGGGGAACCTATGTCGGATTGAATTAATTTGGCTCACCGAAATATTATTATTTTACCTTGCCCATCTTATAGCGTTTTATCTTTTAAACGTAACCTAACCTAAATTGATTATCATATTTCTAGCATATGATATCATATGTTATTTTGAATTACAAAACAATTGGGGTTTAACATTAATATCTCATTTTTCGATGGTTTTCAATAGTTTTCTGATTCATTTGTCTACGGGGCCACCGAGATTTTTTTTGGTAACTTGCTAGGCCAATCCGGAAAAGAACTGTGGACCATTGTACAATGGTATAATGGTCCCCCATTTTACAAACCTACATTAGATAATACACTAGAAAATAAACATTCTGTAGTCCAATACACACTTAAAACTACGGAAGACGGTAACGATGATTTTTATGAACTTTTTTTTTATAATGGTGATAATGTGTTTGGAAAAAAAATGTCACCAAATTTATGATACTTTTATAAAATGGGCACCAACTTTGACTAAAAATAAAGAAAAATAATATGTGATTCTGTCATTTTGCCGTAGCTGACAGAACGATTTACAAAAATTTTTATGTGCCCCGATGGTTATAATAAAAACAAAATTAATTTAGCTTCATTTATATATAAAAATTATAACAATATGTTCACTAAAACAGCATAAAAACGAAATATTACAAAAATATTGCTGCTTCGGTGTCTCGGTGATAACTTAAATTTAATTATTATCATGGTTTTTAAATTAAATATAATATATTTAATTATATTATATATAATATGTTATAGGTACGCATATAAATTATGCAGAATTAAACATACTTTTATAATGAGCATATGACTTCTCAAATATATCAACAATTGCTTCAATAGTTACATCTAAAAATAAACATTATTAATTAAAACATGGAATTAAAATATAAAACTAAATTGTTTTTATTGTTAGAAAATATATGCATTTTAAGTGGATGATTATTTTAAACATTTACAAAATAACGTAATAGAAAAAAAAACTTTTGTATGAAAACATCCAGTAAGGTATATACAATATCTACATTTATTAATATTTATGATATAGTTATCATTTAGACGACATGCTTATGAATATAATACAAATCCAACCTTATTATTAAAATTATTAAAATTAATACTCAGAAAAATGTTTTATCGTCAACCGTAAATAATAGATAATAATTTATAAAAATCACTATAACAATGATTATGTTACATGATTTCAGCGCCGAAGCAAGGGGTTATAGTAATGCCCCTGGCAATCTAATGTAAATAATTATGAATTAAAACTCATTAATTAATTGTATGGCTATGTGCTATAATACTATTAAAACTATACTTTCGTGTATTAAAATTTCTATGTACATAATTAAAGTAATGAAAATTATGATAAAATTGATTTTAGATTTTCAAGATATTGATAATTAATGCAATTTTGAATTAATGGGGTTATATATATTTTTTAATATTCTCATAGATAGTCTGCATACGTGGTAAAATATTGAAATAGATTATAATATAATATTTATTTATCAGTATAATATATTGAATTTCGCAAGGTTTTCGTTAGTTCATTGATTGAATGTAGATTGAATAAATACAAAAAGAAAAAGTTTAAAGAAAATGTACAATACAATTGTCTTCAAATTAATATTATAAATTTTTCTAGGATGCGTATCTAGTTATTAAAAAAACTTAAAACGCTTTTAAATATTATTCATTTTTTATTTGTGCGATTTTTCTTTCAATTTTATTGGGAAATTGTTTAAAAATATTTGTTAAATCTAGTAAAATTATCAATTTTATAGTGATTTTTATTAATTAATAATTATCATATATACATGTCTATGGTTGACAGTAATTTAATTTTTTGAATATTTATTTTAATAGTTATAATAATATGGTTGGTTTTTTATTATACTCAAAATCAAATCATTAGGTATTGTATAAATAAATTGGAAAATGTATAAATATAATTTAATTCATATATTATATTTTATACTTTACTGCAGAATATTTTTATACCAGAGTATATTATTTCTATTACATAAATTTGTAATTTATGTTTAAAACAATCATCAACTAGAAAGGCATATTCTTTTATTAATTTTATTTGATAATAAATTATATTTAATTTTAGGTGAGATTACTGAAACAGAAATATTATAAAAATCATGATAATAATTAAATGTATAAAATAAATTATTCATATACTTTCAAATGAAATCATTTTAGAAAGCTCAATAGACAAAGGTAAGTGATGATAATATTATTATTGAAAAATATCTAATTTGGACAAAAATTCATATACGATTAATAAGTATATCCACGACCGAAATAACGCAAGAAGTGTAATACATAAATTCGTAACATGCTTCCGGTGCAAACCAAGCGTGGTACAACTCATTATTGGTATAATTTGACGGCTGATGTCCAATTGTGCGTTTTCGAAGTGCGTCATCGATTTTGCGGGTCACGTTCATTATCAAATATTACGTACGTTTGTGTTTTTGTATGTTTCGCCACGAAAGCGGTTCATATTGAATTAGTTAGGTATTTAAGTACAACAGCTTTTATAAATGCATTAAATCCATTCTTTGGTCGTCACGGTAAACGTAGCATTATCTATACTGATAATTTATAATTTATTTTTGTTTATATATATATATATATATATATATAAGTGGACAAAACAACCAGTATATATACCACATGATATTATGGATCAATGAAGGCAACCTTTAATTATTGTAGAATTTAGATTTTTTAATAATTATCAAAATTATCACCGACATTAGAGCTTTCTAAAATATTTTAAATTTAAAAACTATGAATTATAACTATTATACATGTAATAATTTTTCATTTATTGAGTTTTTTTGATATTAAAAATTGACCTATCTGATTGTATGAATAACTCTAGTTTAGTATGTTGTTAAATGTTGTCATAATTTCAACACAAATACATAATGTCTCAGATTATTGATGTATTGAAAGTTAAATAAACACACAAAGAAACATATTATGCACGTAAATACTTATTACACATACATAAATATTACGTATGTGTATTATAATAAAAAGTCATAAAACATCATCAAATATTATTTCATATTATTGACATATTATTATGATTAAAAACATGATGATGCTACGTGCTATCTCACTCAATAAGAATGCCCTCTCCCATATTCCTCTCTTTGTTGTATTATATATTATGTTTAAAATAATAAAAAAAAAAAAAAAAAATGTACGCACCGTCCCTCCATGCCAAATCTAGTGTTTAAAATGTAATAAATATATGATCTTTTTTTATAATGACTAGATATACCCTGGGGGTATGTTGTGGGATCATATTATTATATTTATTTTGTATGTATTCTTATTATATAAATTATATTCATTAATTCATAATTGTTAATGATTCAGCATTCACACGATAGTTTGTGTATCAACTAGCTCGGATACAACCCAAGCGTTGATCCGATCTCAGCAGATCTCACCCTAAGAGTAGCTAAAGTCTGAAACCCTAACCTATAATTTTTATGGAAAATAGATTTGTTTTAATAATTATAAAACTTACTACTATCATAAAGGATTTCTAATAAATATACAATTAAAAAACAAATTTAATCATACAACAAAATTATAAAACATATTATTATTATAATCAAAAAGCAGGACGACACTACGTGGAAATTTTAAGACATGAACTCCCTAATATTAATCACAAGTAAATTTATTATATAATACATTAACACATATTGATATACATATTTGGATTAGCCTAATACAAATTTTAGCTTCATAAATAAAATTAAATAAGATTACTAGTATTATTATATATAATTTTAAATAACTTTAAATTAATTCCTTTTTATTTCCTTTTTATATATATATTATATTTTTTTAGCATATTGTAACTTACCTAAAAGAACAAAGTCATCAAGAGATAACTCTATCGCATCTAAAATATATAAGTAGGGATATTCATATTTTATTTATTTATTGTTTATAATATTATATATAATTAAAACATGGATATTATCTACTTAATATTTATAATACCTAATAATATGTTACTATCTATATAATTTTTTTTTTACTCTTATTGAATTTTATAAAATAAAGACGTTTAGAAACAAACAGAATGTATTACTTTTGTAAATTTACTATATTTCAAAACATCTACCAAGTCATGTAAAATTCATAATGGAGTTAATTAAAATGAATTTAATGTTGGTAATTACAAAAAGATTTTAACTACATAGGCTTGTGTACAACAAATCAACAACTCGTAGAGTAATATGATTTGGAATATGATAACATTAACAAAATAAATAGTTATAAACCATCAACCCTTCACCCAGCCAATGACTGTACCGTATGCATTTCGTCTCTAATTATTAGTCGAATTTGATGTCTTATAAATGATTATAATATGCAGACATACTAAATTTTGTAAACAATATTTACTATTAATATTTTAACAAATTCAATTCTAAAACATTATGAACATTTATTTAAATAATTTAGATATATTTATTCGTACATTTATTTTAAAGTTAATCAATGAGTATATGTTTATAAATATTCCTATATTGTTTTTGAACGTGCCATCACGGAAGCAAGTGTCCGGGGACCAGTAACGGGGATGCAAGTCGCAGTACAGATGAGGGAATGTGTGCCTACTAACAGTCATACGTGAGAGAATGGTGATATTACGCTGAAAACTGGACTCAGTAATAGATCGACAATAATTCAAACATTTTAGCATGACTTTAGCAAGTGGCCTGAGGGGAGTTAGAGGTGGTCCTGAAAAGGATCGCGAGTATTAGACAGCGTTGACGTTCGCTAGAATCAGATTGTGGGTCTGTGTGTATAGAAATATACCGCTCCTATACCGTTCGGTATTCACGAAGTGATTAAGAATAAAGAGTAAAAATGGTTTTGAAAATGAATAACCCGGAAAAATTTGAAACCGTTTTGTAACTCGAAAACTTTAATCCAATACAAATAAAACCGTTTTTTAAACTGAAAATCCAAACTCGAAAAAATTTTAACCAATTTTAACACTTATAACCTAAAATCCATAACACGAAAATTTAAAACCTAAAACAATTTCAAATTAAAAATAAATTAAAATTTCTAGTCTTGTATTTCAAATTTTCAATGAACATCTAGTTAATTAGGTATGAACGGTGCAAAATGAAATTATAATTAGATATTAGATTCTTAGCGGAGCGTGAAATGAATTGTTACTACAATGATTTTTTTATTTTACATATTTACAGTTGTAATTTACACTCATGGTTAATTTTGGAGTTAATTATCAATATAATATTTTGTAATATTTAGCTTTACTTAGAATCGTATTTTCTATGCTTTATCATTGCATTCAAATTTTAATAATTTAAATTAACCACTAATTGCTCTAAGCATCGAAGAAACGAAAAAAGAACGTCCACAATCGACCTTTCCACTTATTTTATATTTGTTATTCCAATTTTGTTAATTACTACAGAGTGTATTGTCATCTAAAAATATAAAAACAAAGAAAATACATTTTTGTAAAAACGATACATTCTTCGCTTCGCTCAGAATCTAAAATACCTATGAAAACTGTAGTTGAAGGTAAGCAGTGGTATTAGGTTAAATTATAAGTCAACAATTTCAGAAATATTTATGGTGAAATTAGAGTAATTTCCATTTGCAAAAATAGTTAGTTTCACTACAAAATATACTTTAAGTGACATTATAATAATTATTATTGTATGCGTAATTTAAATTAAACATTTTTGGTGAATTATCCTGTATATACACTTGTACCTAATAGAAGAAAAAAGATTGTTTCATCGAGTTCTTAATGTCATCATTATTTGGTAAATAAATATAGTTAAAAAAATAAAGTCACTTTTAAAACTGTGGTTTTTATGTTTTTATAACATTCAATAAAACTTTTAATTAAGGAAAAATAAAATAGTTTCTAATTTTAATATAAAAATATTGATTCAATTTTCAATAACAATATAATAAACAACTTATTTAAATACAATGATTTCGACATAAAGTTGTCCCTAATCTGATTCAATTCCTGTATTCGATATACTATACAACTATACAAAGTGGTAACTTAAAGTATATCAATTTTCAAATAATAAATTTTATATGTCGCGCAATATATCTACTTAATAATAAAACGAAAAGACTTTTTTTTATTGATTATGTGATAATTTAATATTTTAAAAACTAAAAATGTAAAGTTATAATTTTACTAGCTATTAAATTTTAAAAAGGAGTGTCGTGCTTGAAATTTGTATAAATTAATTTTAGTTTATTAAATATTAATAATTGTATTCTAATATGATCATAAAAAAGTAAAAACAGACTATAATATTAAACCTGTAGAAATACACTGAGGTACGTATTTTGTACAGTACAATCTGTACTGTTTACACTGTAGAAAAAAATTATATTGAAAGGGGGGAAATTTGTAAATATTTTAAAAATCAAATACTTATAAAAAGCATTTTTTTATTAAATATAAAAAAACTTTATAGACGTTCCAGTGTTTATAAAAAATTGGATAACTTTTGACGTAAAAAAAGGACTATTTAGCGTCATCGTCATTCTACTTAAGATATACATTGTCACTCTTCTTATAATGTTATAGTATATAATAAATATGTAATATAAAATACTTGATTATAATGTAATAAATTAATATTAAAAAAAAGCCGATTCTGGATGTTCCTCTTTCGTCCCCTCGGTCCTCGGAGAAATAAGTGGTTTATTATATTTATTAAAATTTGAATGCAATGATATTGCATTAGAAAATACGATTCTTGGCGAATCTCAATATAATGCAATATATTATACTGATAATCCATTCCAAAATTTACCACAAATGTAAATTACATATGTAAATATGCAAAATAAATTTCAAATCTCTACGAACAATATTCAAGGAGTTATCTTTCATGGTAAAAATTGTCAGTCACGATTTTCAAAATATTTTGTAAATAGATTAAATAGTATAAAGTAGACTTCTATAAAAAATTCATATCGTTAAATAAAAAATTTCAGGTAATATTAAATATTTTTGGAAAATATTCAAAGCTCTATATTTGTTCAAAAAACAAACCAATCCTTTTCAAAATTTTACTTACGTAAATATTACATATATTAGTACTCAAAAATATTTTCAAGTTCCTACGATCAAAACTCAATCAATAATCAAAAAATAAAAAATAAATTAAAATAACGGAAACAGTAATTTTACCGATTTTCCGCTTCTCGAGGAAAAACTTTTGAGAAATTCGAAAAATGAGCTTTATAAAGTACCAAGATGACACAATTTGCTACCGAAAGCATAGCCTACTTGTGATAAGCAGACGAATATTTCTACCCGAAAAAATGTTTTCATACATAAAAAAAAAAAAAAAAACATCTTTGTAGAAACAATACATTCTTTGCTCTGCTCAGAATCTAAAACTATTAACTGCTAAGTGATAATAACAACTAAAAGTATATCCACACGTCTAACACTGATGAAAATACGCATTGTACTGAGACGATGTATTACTTTAAACTGCGTATGAAAATTAAAACTGAAACCCGAAAACAATTAAAAACGTTTTCAAATCTGTAATTTTAATATCCGAGTATTAGACAGCGCTGACGTTCGCTAGAATCGGATTGTGGGTCTGTGGGTATACAAACATACCGCTCTTACACCGTCCGGTACGCACAATGTGGTTAGGAGTAGAGAGTAAAAACGGTTTTGAAAACGGACAACCCGGAAAAATTTGAAACCGTTTTTTAACCTGAAAACTGAAATCCGATAAAAATAAAACCGTTTAGTTACAAGTATCGGTTCGATTGTCGATGCTTGTGACGATATGAATCGTCGCCGGGTGGTAGCCGCGTGATGCGCTCACAATATTAGGGCGTTGTTGCTATAATCGAAGTTTCGGCGTCTCAATTTGAAAAACATGCTAGGCTTGATCATTTAACTACTGATAATAACCATGCTTATGAATGCACAGGATAAACGAATACACTAAAGTAGTGATGCTTGTCTTTTGAGGAGTGTGCCACAATTAAACTTTGGGGGATCGTGGGTGCCCTATAAATATAGAATTTACTCCAAAATAATGTTTATTTATATAATTCAAAATAACAGTGTAAACATATACATAAGATATAACAATTAAATATATATATCTAAATACTTTTCTTTATTGCTACAAAAATGTGTAATTATGGTATAATTACAGAAATACTGTGATTTTTATATTAATTTTTCGTAGAGGGTATGATAATTAAATAATTAGGTTTTAATAAAATATTTTAAGTATTTTAGAAATTAAAATGTATATTTACGTAGCAAATTATAATTTTGATGATTAGAATATATTTCTGATAATTATGAAAACAATACAAATTACATAGTTCATTATGTTATATAATAGTAAATGCTAATAATAAGGACTAATGAGGTTAATGGGAATTTGTATATTTCTTAAATTATTATTAAATATTAAAATGTAAAATAAAGAGTTAAACTATATAGGGTTATAATTTTTAATGATCATAACTCGTGCATTAAAATGTCAAAGTTTCAAAATTTCAAAATTTTAGTTATCTCGACCATGTTATTTCAAAAATAGGAAACTCGAAAATTCCGGACTATCCTGTCGGATTATATCAATTCTAATAATAGAATACCTATACAAATATTTTAACTTGTATTATATTATGTACAACATCTTTTACCGTTATGAACATAAAATTTAATATTATAAATTTACTATATTAAATATCTTACGGTTATAAATTAAAGTATGAATAATATCAGCATCTAAATAGTAGAATCAATACATCATGGGAATTATATTAATATTTTTTGTTCGTTTCAATATATGATGCAGTTAAATTATAACTAAAAATTTTATACATAGAAATAAATATTTTCATCCACTGTTCACATTATAATGTTATATTTTGCACTCAACGATTATTTGATTTAAAATATAAAATATATATTTATATATGTAAAGTCTCGAATCTTAATTATTGAGGAAACAGTTACATTCAACAGAAAAGTCCCACCTTTTTTATTGTGTAAAACGTTCATGTTCTAGTTAACCTTTAACTATCTTCGAACCTTTGAGATGTCAGCCAGTTTGCATACCATATTTAGATACAGTAAAATGATGATGTAAATTTTTAATTATGTTTCATATCTGAAGCCAGTGACATATTCAGAAATTTGTCGTCCGGATGCTAATGTTTTTTTATCTTCCCTCGCCCCATAGAAAAAAATCTGAGAGCACGGTTCCAGAGTTCAGACACAGCTTAAGATAATATATTTTATTATTATATATTATATATAGTTCTATTATCTATAAAATTTGTTAATACACTATAGATGTGGTAAAAGGTGTTACAATCTTAGAATATTATTGATAAAAAAAAAAAAATATTAATCAATTTTTTTATTGTTCATTAACTGAGTTATGTAAAAATCTGATAACGCCCCTGAAAAAATGCCATAAATACGTCAACGTCTGAAGTTAACAAGTAAGGTTAGGTTAAACGTTATAATGTGTTTTTTAACTTAGTACGAAACAATGACTAATTTGTTAAAGTTTATGCCTTATAATAAAAATAGTTATTTACTATAACAAATCTGAATTATAATACTATTATATAAATAAAATATAGTCGTTTTACTTACTTATATCATCGAATTTAACAGAGTCCTTAAGTACACCTTCGATTATAGCTGAAAAGTTTATAATAATATTGAATGTAAGAAAATTATAAATAAATTATGATAACAGAAAATAATCTATATGTTAAAATATCTAATATAATTATTTTTTATTAAAAATATTGGTTTGGTTATAACAACACGAAGACAATAAAAATTGTTTACATTTAAATTAAACATCAATTTATGATTCATTCCTGTTTTATTGTATTTAACATACCTTTGAATATATCTGAGGAGTTTATAATAATATTCAATGTAAGAAAATTATAAATTTATAATAAAAGAAACAATTCTATAAGATAAGATGCAGATAGTTATTTTGCATTTAAAATGTTGTTTTGGTAGGTAACATAAAGAAAATAAAAATTCTTTAAATTTCGCTAATTCATAAGAATTCATTAGTGTTTTATTATATTAAACATATGTATAAGTTCATTGAAATTCGTTAAAATATTTAATGTAAAATTAGATAACAAAATAATTATAGTTATATTGTAAAGGTAACGTTGCCAAATTAGATTTTCATATTTAATTTTGGGTGTATTCGACTAACACTGACGTAAGATTTATTTTAGCTTGTGATTATGATTAGATTGTTAATTATAAAACGTAAACCATTGTTACAACATTTTTACAATCGAACATCAACTACCATTCGTTGGATTAGATAAACTGGACGCTATACCCGTAAGAGATTATGGAGAAAAATTAAAATCAATAGACAATTTGTATTGAAGTTTTATTTGAACAAACCCAAGAACACACGATATTACGTAACGAAAATTTCAAAAACAAACGAAAATAAATTCCGAAAAACATATATTATAAAATCAATTCTTATTCAATAACCTCAAATTTAAGTAAACAAACGATAACGTTTCAGTCTAAATCACAGCGCTCAATGTTGATTTTGTTGCATTAGTCTTAAAGAACTTATTACTTATAAATTAGTCGGTCATAAATTGAAGCAACAAGTGGAACGGGTCCAAAGTGCAGCCACAATCCACTTAGTGCTCGGCATAACTATGCATTTTTACCGGTCCGTTAAATTATCGATCGGACCGTACGTTGGAATCGGTTACCGGATCAACGCAGTCTATCGAAACTTGTTTTCAATCAAAGCGGCCCCACCATCCATTTTCAAAGATCCGTTAAAATGTTTGACACTGATAAATTTATCCAATGTGTACAAATAATCAATGCCAATTAGGAAACTGAATAACAGTATATTCTTTTTGTAGGTAATTGCGAATTTATTTCCACGATTCATCAAAAGATTTAATACTCGTGCGGTAATAGTCTAAAAACTTATAATTATTTATTTTTGAATAAAACGTCAAAAAACAAATACTTCGTTTTCAATTTTGATTTAAAGGATGAATCCAAAATAGGTTTTTTTTTCAAACAACCTTAATGCTTCTAGTGTATCCGCTATTTTTTTTGATTTTGAAAGGATTTAAATATTTTAAACTATGTACAAAACCAATGAGAACCCGTGTTAATGATCGGGTTGTTTATGGTGGAGGTTGGAGTGATAACAACAGAAAAATATTTCAGAAAGTTTCAAAAATTAGCGGGAAAACGCATTGAAAATACTTGGTGTAGCCATTTGGTAAAAACGCCCCGGTTTACTGTCTACTTCGACGGACTTTTCGAAGGCGCAAAGAAGTAAACAACAATATGTTGACGTAGACATGAAATCAATACATCCACGAAATAGTTTGAGGTATTTGTAGTATAATATTCTTCATCATACTGTAACTAAACAGGGGTATTGGCAAGTCAATTTATCTCTAAAATCACGACTATTGATGTGTTTTAGGATACCAAATGGACTGTATGATACAATAATTCACACATCTATTGATACTGTACATATATACATATATATTTGCCATAATATTTCCTTGGAACTATGATTTATGGGAAATAAATGAGAATAAGTATTAGGCAGGGCGCACAGCAATGCAATATAGTTGAAGTGCGGTGTGAATCGAAGTATAATTTTCGCGCCACACGCCAGGTGTATTAAAAGGCAATATGACCTACTACATACGTCACGTCACATGCGCACCACCAATGTATTATTGTATTAATTATTACAGTATTTAACTATAGTATTGTATTAATGTTCGTCCGTCCATATACGTGTGTTCCATTTTTAAAAATAGGGTACGCTGGAACTTAGGCAACTGAACCAATATCGTGGAGTTTTCCACAAATATATAGAAGATACATTTAATAATTTCTAAAAATATTGATAATCTTTGTCACAACAAAAAAAATTATTTAAAATCAATGATTTTAT
>JABCUB010000016.1:44215-85763 GCA_013282895.1 Eriosoma lanigerum | reverse complement strand
TACTTAACATATTATTTACATTTTACTATGATAATAAATAAATTGTATTTCTATTAAATGCCATTTTAATAAACTTATGGTACGCAGTTGCACTTGAATCAAATGTTGATTGTGTTTATAATTTTTACTAAGCGACATCTAAAATAGGTATTCAGAATATTTCTTATGTAGGTACCATAATGGTAATATTTTTATGTACATAAAATATACCCAAATTTAAAGTAAAAATGCTGTTTTAAATATTTTTCATATATATTATATATTAAATAATCAAGAACAAAAAAATTATACTTTATAGGTACATTCGTACTAATTATTATTCATTAAATATATATTGTTATAATTGTTATTTTTCGATGCATTATTTTTCAATTAATCTTATGGGGATTTCACAAATACTTTTTGTTTATTTAATCAAATTTAATCAAAACAAATAAAACAACTATTAATTAACCTATTATGTTTTTTTTTATAATATTTGCTAGTTATATAAATAACAAATTATTGAAGTATTAATGATTGACCTCCTATTATTGCCGCAGCATTAAATTTATCAATACTATCTTAAAAAATTACTACGTATGTTCACAAGACACAGTACCTATTAGTATAAATAATTATATATTTTTTAAAAATAATTTAATATTAACAAATTGAAAGTTAAAATCTTGCTTTAATAATATTTTCCATTATGTAAATATATCGTCTGAAAATTTCTTTTTCACATGAAGATAAAGTAGTTAGACGAGAAGGAAATTAAAAATTTAATATTCATTTATGACCTAATTGTAACAGAATTGTAACACACACCGCCTAAATACACAAGAAAATCGTAAGACTAACATAACATCTTCCATTATTCTTATGTATTGGTTCTATAATTATGTGTGTTTTTTTTATAATTTTCGGGTAGAAATAATGGCCAGATTACAACAAGTATGATATGTCTTCGATAGAAAATTGCATCCATTTGGTACTTTACTTAGCTTTTTTTTTTAATATCTCAAAAGTTTTTCTTTGGGAGAAGAAAAACTAACAAAAAATGACGGGAAAACGTCAAACTTTACAGAAATCGTAATTTTAATAAATTGTTTTTAGTTTCAAAAACTAATGTAATTTTGAACGTAGGTACTCTACATTTTTTTTTTTTGAGTTTTCACATATATAGTTTACAGACGTGGTAAACTTATGGAATGAACTATCAGTATAATATATTGTATTATAATGAGTTTCGCTCATTATCGTATTTTCTAATGCAATATCATTGCATTCAAATCTTAATTATAATAAACCACTAATTTCTCCGAGGACTGAAGGGACAAAGGAGGAACATCCAAAATATGAATAAAATGAAAAATATTCATGAAAATAAAATTATGTATTATAAAGAAATGTAATATATGTATTATATTTAATTCTAAAATACATAATTATTTATAAATTTATTAGTTTGATTTGTATTCTATATAGTATCATTTTTTTTTCCATTTCATATTGATCTATTTTATTCATAAACATAGCTGCATATACTGCCTCTCATTATGTCTTATTTAGTATTTATTATTTTATCGTGAGATAAAACTAGTTGTCAATAATTGGCTTTGTATAGGTTAATAATGACAATAATATTGTAGCACATTTTAATTATTATTTTGATGTTATGGTTACTCGAAGATGGCGTACTACAAACTATAAAATACTGTTATATTTATTGATGCATTATGTACGAGTATGAAATTATTAAATTAAATTATTACATTAAATTATGTAATGAGTGTTAATATAATTACTATATAAGTATATTTTATACTTGTATTTTATTTATAAGGTAGAATATATTGTCTTACAATGTATATTTTTATTTTCGTCTAGCCAATAGACATAAAGAGAGAAAGTTCGGGGATCCTACGCACACTAACGATCATTTACGTTTCATACAAACACACCTTATAACGTAAACAAAACAGAAAATTTGCCTAAACATAAATGACTGCTTCCAATTCCCTTAATTACTTACACCAAGGCAAGGCCGTATCCAAAAATAATTTTTAGGGTGATCCAAAATGTGTTTATTGAAATTTTACTGAATTTAGGTTTTAAAATGTGGTTAAAAATTTTAAAAATTTAAACTTATAATAAGTTCTTTTAAACATTCGTAAAATACTGAAGAAATTTCGGGGGGGTCCGGTCTCCTTGGACCCTCTCACTCAGATACGGCCTTGCACCAAGGTCTTCTTATAGGTAGAAGATTAAAGAACCAGTGCGCAAGTGAATCTACAAGTACATCTAGCCGACGCTACTATGAAAATGACGAACGAATCATAACCCGGTAAAAACGATGATAAAAGCGGCCACCCGTGACAATTATTGCGAAGACTTGAAAAATCGCCGTAACGAAGTCACTGACACGCTCGACCAGAAGCATATTTATATATTTACCACTTGTAGGTCTGTAGGTCTGTTTTCGTATTTTATGCCTAAAAGAAGGAAAACAATTGATTCCTTATTTTCAAACCACGATACTGAAAGATGTTTTAAAATTCTAATAAATAGACATTCGTTCGAAAATGACGTCAAATTTCGGGAGTTTTTCATATTAGCCTTATAATTCTGAACATTTACGTACTAATTCAATAAAAAGTTTATCTTCTTGAGATGAAAATACTATTGCCGACATATTGACGCGAGCGAACGGTCGCGCTACACTACTCTCGTTGCGAGTCGCGACGACAAATTATTTGCCGCGTGTAGGACACCAGCCAATGGGAAACGCAAATAAACAGTAGGGTGCGACCTGTCGTGCGTTGAACATCGTATCTTTAATGCACACCTGAGCGTTTTTTGTACTAGAAACCGTTCTCTAGTATTTCGCCATCACTCGACAGTACCGTATACATGTTGAGAAAAAAAATGGAGGTATGCAGGAAAAAAAATCATTTTCGCGTAGTTTGTATATATAAAGTATATCTTAAAAAAAAGATGATATTGGGTACACAATTAAGATTCACTAATAGTCGACTCACACGCGAGATATTCTATAGATATTTCAATAATCTTCGAGTAAATAATGAAAAATTCTTTAACTACTTTCCAAATTTCCGGATATTTTTTTATTTCCCCGATAAATAGCTCAATGTCAAAACTCTCTTTCGTCCATAATTTTTTCTTGTTTTTTATATGTTTTGCGGCAAAGTGACGCTCGTGTGCACTACACAATATGAAAAAAACGTATATAGAAGCCCCGCAAATGCGAGTGCGGTGCCTCGTGGACCTGCGTAACACAATCGTTCGCAAGTTGACGCGTGATATTATATATTATATTATATGAAAATACCTAGTTCTAAGACTTTTACCAGTTGAAGCAAAAACGTAAAATAAAATAAACTCGCCTTGGTAATTAATTGAATTGATTAGTGTTATAGTAATTTATAAAGGAATTTTAATGAAACAATTTTGAACGAGTTTAGATTAATATTTTATTATAAAATAAAGTCTTCATTACTAATATAATGAATTTTTATAAAGCGGGATTAGATAAGTGCCTCAGACGGTAGGCTAGATTAACTGAGATGTTATTTGATAGGCTGTTGTCTTGGAATAATCTTTAGTCGTCTATATATATATATATATATATATATATGTTGGACAATGTAATTCCACAGACAATACCCATGTTATTTTTTTTTGGCATTAAAAACTCATTGGTAATCCTAATATGGTAATTAAAATTCTTATGTAGTTTAAGATGGTTTGACGTTTTTTTGAAAATGTTTGGGTCTATGGGTTATGGGTATATTAAAATTTTCATTTTATTAAGTTTTTTTAGACAATTTGGAATGTTTATCAGTTTTCTCGTAGGAATCTACATAAACCTCACTATACGTCTATACATTTGTATCGTACAATAATTATTATTATATCAGACAATACTAATTAAACATGTAGTATAACAACAAATTATTTTATATTATTAAAACATATAGGAAATATATAAATTTGTACCTTTATAATAGTAATATTATAAAATAACAATTAAACTAATAATGATTTATTGACTATTATTGACCCTATAAATTTATTGTTATTAGTCCTTCAAATTATTTTAAATCTATACAAATATGAAATATTTATGTGTAGGAAGATTACATAATTGGTTTTTTTTTAAATAATATTACATTAACAATCGAGTTTTAGAAATATTGAATAAACGTGTACCTATATATAATATATTTTACAGACAAATCCTAATTTTTTTAGTGTTTATTTATAATTTTTGTATATTACTAAATAAAAACAATAATGTAATTAAATGTAACTTCTATTTCAGAGCTTCTAACATAATATATTATAACCTCGTTAGATGTTCTAGTTGAGACTATTAATTTTGACAATTAATGCAAACAATTTAATGTATCATTTCAATTATAATATTACTTTGTATTACATATAATTAGTCAATTAAATTTGATTACAATACAAATAGTCTAAACATAATTACAAATTAATTAGTTCAATATGACAGTTATTTTGTTATTTTACATATATAATGTTTGCGGGTTAGAGATTCTTCCACCAACGTCCAACTGCAGTTTTTGATAATTCATCATTTTGAATAATTCTACCTATTATAGTAAGTATGATTTTCCTAACATATTGTCTTATTTCCACTCATTTTTAAAAATATGTTTAAAATTATTGTTATCTTTTACAACAATGTTTATCTGTAATATAATATTTATAATTATATATCTTACACAATTACTGTGGTTTATTTGTAATTAAATATTTATACTTGGTTGCACCAATAATTTACATGGACATAAACTCATTTAAGTGGAGTTAAGATTAATGCTGTTGATAAACTATAATTTGAATTTTACCTGTTATTAAAAATGTACTTTTTTTATTTCACAAGTTAAATTACAGATCCATTTATAGCTGTGTAAAAATCTATGTATAGTTAAATTTTATTATCAATGTTTTGCGTAATTGTGGTTCTTTACTAAAATTAATTAAATCTTTTTAAATTGCATTAAATAATAAGTATGTCATCAGATATGTCTGATTTATTCAATAACCAATAGTAAATAACGTTTGAGCAACACCCATAAATTTAACACACGTTAAGAAAAATTGTGAGACAAGTTTGGTGCAACCTGACATTAGTATTTTATAAAATTAAATATAAATCTGGTTAATATATTATATTAATTATAGTATCATAGTATTATTATGCATTGCTTTTGAATTAATATTTAATGTTCAATATTATACATCTTTAATTGTTACAGATTACAATATTAAGGAGAAATTTTCACCAATAACACAACTCAAATTTCTTTTAAACATTTTCTAACAACTGTACATATTATAAATTGTGTAAGAAACACACCAAGTCTCCTTGGTGGTTTACACTTGTGAATTTTATCAAAATTAAGTAAAAATAATTTTAAGAGAGTTTTATTTTGTTAAACTTATCATATACAATTATACATTAAGTAATATTAAAATAATACGAAACATTGTTAAAAAATTATTCTATTTGTATACAGTACTATTTTAATATAATATGTGATTTATTTTTACATACATACAAGCAAAGTAAAAATTTTTATTTATAACACCAATTCTATAATATTTACATTAAGACATTTTCTGATGATCTAACTTGAGATTCAATGGTTTAAGCATTAAATAAATGGATATTTCTATTTAATATGTTTGAATATGTGAACATTTTCATAACATACATTAATATTGTGCATAAAAAAAAAATAAATATTATTTTACGTATTATAAATATAACTTTTAATAATAATTAGTAAAAACTAATAGAAATGTAAGTAAACTTAGTGAATAAATAAACATAATTGGTGTGTTTATTGCTGTAAAAGTAAATTCTTTATTTTCTTAAAGGAACAATTTTTTTGAATAAATATGTCTTAAAATTAATATTAAAAGTATAAGATATAATGGTGTTTTTAATCTAAAATACCCAACTTATTTTAACTTTAATTAAATATGTGGATAAATACTACAGTAAGACATTAATTAATTACTAATTTTTAAGATTACTTAACATCTATAGTTTAACATACACTATACTTATATTACTATAACATATTATATAAAATTAATCAATTGAGTTAATTTCAATGATGATTTACATATTTGAAGCTGAATGCCTTGATTTTTTATATCTGAAAAATAAAAAACTTAATATAATATGTCTCCATAAGTCAATAGAATAATGTAAAGTAATCATAAATGTGAAACATAAATAATTATAATATGTTATGGAAAAAAATAATATGAAAACTATAAAATAAATAATGCTATTATATGAGTTGAAATGGGTGAATTATTAATAAATCATATATAAAATAATTATAAATATTGATCAGAATTTGCATAACTTGAACAATATTAATATTTGCATTATTTACAATTGATTACAAATATATGAGTTATTTCATATATAATGGTGTTACTATTATACCCATTTAATATTTTAATACATTTAATGGATATAAAATTAACAAATCAATAACCACAATGTTAAATTAAAATAGAAAATAATTTTAATAAATATTTTAAATATTGATTCATGAGAAAAAATATAAAGGATGGATATTATTGTAAAGTCTTTGATATCATTATCAAGTAAATGTATTTTGTAAAACTTTTTATAAAGTACCAATTGTATTTGATTGAATTTAATTAAAAAATTAATTTTGAAATTTTTTAGATTTTACTTGTAAACTATATTTTATAAGTTAAATTTTAGCAATACAGTAACTACTTTAACTAAAGAAACATTATGCCTATTATAATTGTTAATACTTGAAAACAACAATTATAATAATATGTAAAAAATGACAAAAGTAATATTAGAAAATTATTAAATATTAAAAAAAACATAAAGATATTAATATATTAACTTACTAATAATACAATGAAGTCACTTTATTTATTATAATAAATATATGTATTAAATTTAATTGATTCTGCAATTTTTTATTACTAGAATATTATTCCATCACAATTCTTTATCTGAAAAATAACACAATTTGTATTATATGACAATAAATAATAGTATTAAATAAATATAAAGACTTAATGATTACATATTAAATATTAACATATATACACTTCAATGATATGATTTTATATAAGTAGTATTTTAAATATAAAAACATTTAATGGTTAAACTAAGAAGATAATAAATTCTATATGTTATGCATTATACTATGTTTTATACACATAGTGAAATTATTTATTTCATTAACAATATCCATATTGTAAACCATTAAAATTCATTATGTAATTTTAAAAAAAAACATTGTTTCTTATAAATAGTTGAATACGAATTATGCACATAATTATGACATTTTAAACTATTTTATTATTATTATATATACTTAATATATTATTTTATAATTTAATAAATTATTTTAATGATAAAAATGTTACAAAATGAAAAGCTACCATTAATTTATTTTTAAGATAAATACTAGTCATTATATTTTTATTTTAATGTAGATTAATAAATACATTTAAAAATTAAAAATTATAGACATTTAATATTGTACTTTAGTTAAAATATAATAACAAAATTACACAAATATTAAATAGGTACTCGTATATATGTCATTTGTGTAATCATTTATTGAGTACCTAATTTATTATTAAATTAATCACAAAAAGTTAGTATTTTATTTTTTATGAATTGTATTATTTATATTATGCATATGTTAAAATATTACAAACATTACTTTTAACATTTTAAAACCATTTAAACAATAATAATAATAGTGTTGTAATATTATTAAAAAATTATAAAATACTTTTAACAAAAATAAATATATAAATAACTATATAATGAAATTAACAAATTTACTGATTAAACTATAATCAAAAAATATTTTTAAGGATAATAATTAATTATCAAAGATTAGATACATTCATTTTTAGACAAGTTGATGTATTACTTAATATTATTAACAATTAATCAACAACATTCTCACAAGTAATAATGAATATTTCTGTTCTACTTATATTCAATTCTAAATTATATAAATATCAACCAATTTTTAAGAAAATAATTTTTTTGCTGTTTTTAAACTCATTGTATTGTTATTAAGCCACTGTTAATAAAATATCTAGTTATTCACATTATATTATAATAAATATTAAAAAATAATACTGTTTGTATAGGAACATATAATGTTAATAATTTGTTTTATATTAAAGAATAATATAATATGTTATCTGGTTAAATGTCATTTACTAACAACATACTAATATTTTTTCATATTTCCATATGACGTATCAAATAGTTATTTTATTGAAATGGTGCTTAGCCGAAAGTATGACATATTTGTAGTTTCATAGTTTTCATTTCATTAATCCATTTGGAACCAAACATACAATAATCAGGACTGAAAACCAAACTATTTTTAAAAAACCAGAATGTATAAATTTGCATATTTATTTAATCACTAAATAGTTACTTTTTGTAGCACAACCTTCGGTAAATTTGAAAATTATCGTACATTTTGACAAACGATAAGTAACGCATGTTAATGTCATACACAAACAGTATGCACTTAATTGTTAATTTCTTAAAACCAACGAGTATGACTTCAATTGTTTCATCTATGTATTTTCTACAAAAAAATAAGTAAACAAATATTTATTTTTATTAGGTAAGTATATAATGTGTTTGATAAATATAAACAGTGGTGAAGCGAACTATGTTTATGAGAAGCAATTGCTTTTAGGTATTTAGAATAAGTTGGGTGGTTGGGGTACTAGGGTAAGTACAAGTCTGTATTTTTGGGTATTTGTTAATTTTATAGACGTAAAATATAATTCATATTCTTTTAAGATACGTATAGAGCTAAAAGAAGAATGCTAGAAGAGTAGGAGAGGTTTGCATTAATAGGTCGCTTCTTTGAAATTTGAAATTTGCTTCACCACTAAATGTAATTATTTATACATTATTATAATATTCTTCATTAAAATTATACTAATTTTAATGCTTATAATGTATGTTAATAGAATGGACATAAACACTAGTAGAATAATAAAAATAAAATTTCCAAACATTTAAAAATTAATTGTCAAGTTTAAGTAAACATTAAATGTTATAAAGTAACTTCCCACGATTTATGATAATTGGTTGAAGTCAAATATCTTAGAAAAGTATAACTTCCAACTTTACTTTCATAGTAATCATAGTCTACTGTATAGTCTTGTTGTGATAATGACATAAACATTATTAGTTATTAAAGGCATTGTAATGGTCCGCTATCTGTCTTATTCACTAAATACGAACAACCGTCGTTAGTTCTAGTGAAATCCAGAGATGTGGCTAGGCTTTCTCTATACTAGAAGATCTAAAGTTCTTTTTTATAGTCTCTACTAGAGACTACTAAGACTCATATTTTCACTTTGGATTTAAATAACTTAATTCTTGGTTAAGCAGTACAAATGTTATAATATATAAAATAATATACATTGATACACCTGAAACTGGAACCAATCGATGATCAATGGTATTCCAGACAACACGCACGATAAATAATTAATATACAAGTAATACCATTGATTATATATACTAGTATATATAATCAATGGTAATACGTAAAATAATTTGATGTAAGTAGGTAAAATGAATGTGTAACTTACGCTGTAACGGTAGTGTGTCGAATGGGTATGTTTTAATTATCAAAGTCATATTTACGTGAAATACTGTCGGTACATTTTGTCTAGTCATCTCCCTCTAACATACGTTCTGGGATTGTCTTTCAAATATTTTATGCTGGTTGGGCACAACATCATAGACTCAAAAAATTAATATATTTGTAGTTTTATTTTTATAATTTCCTAGATTTAACAATAAACACAATTATTCATAAGAGGCCCCTGGCTTTCTTTGTTTTTGGGCTCGTCGGTTTCTTGATTAACCTTGTTGATTTTTACTTTTGAGTCTCATGTATTCTCAGGGTGTAATATTGGATAACTGTATTCAAATTATTTTAGAATTGTATATAAAAGCTACGCATAAAATTGTTTAAATTTCATTAGTTATTCTATTGATTCTTATTGTTAAAATTATAAATTAAACTCATAATATTATCTTAATAAAAATATATATATATTATAATATTAATATGTACAATAGGTAATTGTATATTTAATAGTAGTTAATAGTTATCAGTTTATCACTATTTAGTGCATCACAACGAAAATTTCAGATCTAGTTTGTTTACGCGGGGGATAAAAAAAAAAAAAGTGTTCATACCACGGTTATATATAGAAATTAATTAATTTATCTACGACCGTGGTATATCCTTGAATAAATATTTTAAATATGGCACGAGTTTTATTTTATTTTTAATAGTAATTATAATATGAAGATCATTAGAATGTTCTAAAAAGTAAAAAGTAAAACGTTTTTACGTTGATGCAAAATTATAAACATAAACACAGTATAGGTATAAATTACACTTGGATAATATTATGATGGTTCTTAGATAGATCGATCGATCGTAGATATAATATTTATCCCGTCCGTGTTATATATCAAAATTATAAATTAAGTATTTTAAACACTTTTTGAATATAACATATAATCAAATACCCTCTGAAAATTTTTGCTTGCTACTGTCTTGTAACTACGATTATCCATACAACTTAATTGCATACTTTAATAGGTATATTATTATATATAGGTCAACTAGTAAACGGCATAGCGATTTCGTCTTTGCGTAGGTCGCCAATATTATCTTATGTTTGTTAAACAATACAAAGTTAATAGAATTAATTATTTTTATGACATAAAGTAGATACATATTTGAGACAATGATTATTCGAAAGAGTACATCCCAGGTGGGTTCAATGTGAACACAAATAATGCTGACTCCATAAGGTCAATGCTAAAATCCACATTTTTCCAAAAATACATAATTTAATAGATAGTAATCGTGATATATCTTCTGTTTATTTTCACCAATAATAAATTAATAACATATTAAATGACACACATATACGTAGAGCACAAACACATATTCAGACGAATACACGAACGTCTTGTTTCGTTTATTCCTCCTCATAATATAAAAAAAATTCTCTCTTTTAAAACTGAATTTAATAATTGTTCCTTTTTTTATGTTTTTTTTTTTCTTCATTTAGATATATCGGCATATCATTAATGTCCCTTTGTCGTCCTCGAGCTATCCGTTGTCTCTTATTATTTTCAAATGTTGTTACATTTATGATTTCTATATATTTTAATATTGTATACCTAATGGCTAATTATATATCCTACAATAACTCCTACATTATATAATAAGTACGTATGATTTTTTAAATATTTTCTTATTTACCTATATACTGTCTTCTTCTATTTCAATTAATTCTATCGTTGAATCTAATTACTTTGATATTTTTAGCATATTAGATACCTATCTGATTATCAATTGTTACTAAACTTTTTATTTTTATTGTGGTGTTTTGTATTTTACTTAATTTATTTATTATGCTCGTCAATAGCATCAATATTAGCTAAATGTAATTGTGAGGTGAAAGTGAAATCAAAATTGTTTGAAATATTATTTATACAATTATTTGGTTTTAATATTTGACGCGGTCGACGGTTCGTTTTTTCTGTATTTAAATATCATACAATTGTGGGGGTCTAGAATTACTACTATTTTAGTTATTATTATTATAATTTCTATATTACTTGGGAAATTATCGTCTCTATTGCAATTATTAATGGAATTATTATCGTAATATTATTATATATCTTGTATTAAACCTAACTATATCTAACTATATATGTATTTAAGTTAGTGAAATTGTATTACTTATACTTCATTTGGGTGGGTATCTATCGATAAAATGTAATAAAATTTATATTGTATTAATATTATTTTTAATATTCGTGTAAATAAATGAATCGTTTGGAGAATTTTGAAGTGTTTGAGGTTTGAATAATGAGGGGATGTTAAATATTGTATTGTTGTAGTCTATTGTAGTGTTTTATTTCGAACGAACTTGGCGCCACTCTATAGACACTCGTAAAACTGTATAAGCTTAAAGCAAACTTAATATTTTTTTTAAATCGATTTGTATATTTGCTCATGTACGATGTGCAGAGTGCAGCTGGTGTTTCTAAATGTTGTAAACATGTTATTGTTGTTTTGTGCCGTAATAATTAAAATTTGTAATTAATACTGAACATATTTATTATAATAGGTACATATATGAAACGCAATGACTTTCTAGAAAATGTTGATATTGATATATAGATACATAATATCAGTCTTGTAAAAAATACTTTTAAAATACATAAAAAAAAAAACTAATTGAATAAAAGTATTCGTTTATTAATATTAAATATGTTAACGGATGCTTAAAAAAAATCAAATATACCGAATAAGTTTACCCAATTGAATATAATTAATACTTAATAGTAGTACTTTATACAAAAAATAATTGTTACTGTCATGACGGTGAGTCCTACTGTACATTGTACAAACGTTGATACTAATTTCGATTTTCTAACGGACTTGCAAATTATAAGGAAAATTTTGATACCGATTTTGTCTTTCTAGTGAAACATAAGTGGGCCACATGAAGTTAAATGTGATAAAAGATTTACCATAACACAAGATTTAGAAACGAATACACAAGAGGCATCGACATATCTGCAAACAAAATAATATGTATTATTAATTTGAAAAAAAATAACATGCATAAAATAATTCAAATAGTCTACGTTTTCCAATGGTTTATATAAGAATATGTTATGTGCTGATATACGTGCACGAAACTGGCGGGCTTTTCTGCAAGTATACCTCGCGACGACGGGTGACTTTAACAATACTTCTATTCTATTCCAGAATATTCGTCCTCGCGAATGTCTAGAACAATCACCGCACAGAAGATAAAAGTCGCCTTCCTTAGGTAACGAGTTTTAAGCCCGGCGCCACACACGACGTTTGTTTTTCCGTTGGTTTCCTTGCGAGGAGCTGTGATGGCTACCGTGTTGGTTGTGGTGATTGCAAAATATGACGTCACTGCGGTTTTAGTCGCGTGAACGTATGCTGAAATTTGGCGATTGAACACGTGCTATTTTTCTGATAACCGTGTTCGATAACAATCTGTAAATTCAGCCTAGTAACGCGCAATGTATGATGCTAACATCGCACGAAGGAACCGTCACAACATCAAATCATTGATTAATTATGTATATTTTAATTATTATCGAATGCACAGCTTGCTTGAATCCACCGACAAAACAAATGTCGTATGCTCTGAGCTTTAGTGACGACGTGTTGCCGTTTATAGACGTGGTCGTGGAATCTTATATTTTTTTGTAATCGAATATACACGTATACCTTCCGCCATACGTATATACGTCTTCCATGATTAGAGTGATTACACCATAAGTTTTAACAATTATAAATAATCACGGGGTGTGTAAAGTTAAACAAATAGGTATACATTGTACGCAGGTCCGGATTGGCCTGGCGAGTTATCGAGGAAATCTCAGTGGGCTGGTAGGAAAATGCATTAACATAGTAATATATTAAGTTAGTTTCACTCAGAATCTTAATTGTAATAAACCATTAATTTCTCCGACGATCGAAAGGACAAAGGAGGAACGTCCAAAATCGAACTTCCCGCATTTTTGTATTTTATTTTTGGTTTCAGTGGACTGTATACTACGTTTTTATCTTGTATTTTACACCGGCGTTAACGTCAATTATATTTACTGAGAAATAATTTGTGTTTATTTGCTAAACGTTTAGTGAGCCACATACCAGCTCTTACAAACTGACATTTAATTGAAATAAATAAGTATCTACATTTATTAAATTATATGTATTAATTAATTCAATACATTTTAAATTGATCAAGTAAATAATATAGTAGGTAATTTAAATTAATTAATTAGTCAAGAAAATTTTTAAAAAATTGTATGTTATATATTTCTTATTTGATTCCAAAATGTTTTAATATTATAAAAATTGATGGTACTAAACTACTAACCATCAAAATACAAAATTAACAGCAACCACACAACAGCTGTGGTAATATGTTGACAAATTTTTAATGAACCAACAGCACATCGCACATAAGCAAATAAACGATTCGATTTTAATTTTAATTAATATTGTATTTACTTAAAGCCAATACTTTTTCCTACGTACCTACCTAATTTAGTAGACATCAGGTACAACGTTGCTTCGTTATAAAACTTATTATACTTAAAAATAATTTTTTTCGACTACAAAATCGGATAAAATTGATTATAAAATATTAATAAAATCATATTATTTATCAATAAAAGTTTATCTTTGGTAAATCCTAATGTGACCATCCCATATTATTTATCAAATTAATTTGCTTTTTAACAACATCTAAAGTTACTTTATACAATTCTAAAAAAATCAATACCTAGTAAAGTGGGTCTTACAAGATTTTTAACTACCATACATAACATTGGGAATTTAATTTTTTGAAATTCAATTATTAGGTATACAAACTAATCCAAATAATTTTAAATTTGAGCGATTAGCTGAGCTGTTATTCGTTTTACATTATCCATTATTTTTAATTTAATGCCTTTTAGTAAATATTTATATTAATTATCGAAGGAGTTGCTTCTATATCTATTATGAAAATATATTGATTATTATTTATTATACATTTTAGATTCTGAGCGAAGCGAAGAATGTATTGGTTTTACAAAGATGTTTTTTTGTTTTTTATGAATGAAGACACTTTTTCCAGTAAAATTAATGGTCCGATTACCACAAATAGGATATGCTTTCGGTTGAAAATCGTGTCTAGTTGGTACTTTATTTAGCTCATTTTTCGAATTTCTCAAAAAATTTTCCGTGGGAGGAGAGAAACTACAAAAAAATGATGAAAAATCGACAAAATTACGATTTCTGTTATTTTATTTTTTTTAATTTCGTGTTAACTAATTGAGTTTTGATCGTAGGGACGTGAAAATATTTTTGAGTTTCAATATAGGTAGTATACAAGTAAAGTAAAATTTTGGAATGAATTATTAGTATAGTGTATTATAATAAGTTTCGCTCAGAATCGTATTTTCTAATCAATATTATTGCATTCAAATCTTAATTATAATAAACAAATAATTTCTCCGAGGACCGCAGGGACGAAGGAGGAACGCCTAAAATCGACATTCCCACTTTTTCTTATTACTTCGATTTTAATATTAGAATTAGTCATCAATGATAAAGGTGTTGAATTACTTGTTATAAAGAATTTTTTTTTTTATTCTTAAATTATGTTTGTTCGCATGTTAGGGAATTACTTTGATTTGATTTTATATTAGAAAATTGGTAAAATTACGGTTTTCGTTATTTTAAATTTTTTATTTTTTATTATTAATTGAGTTTTGAACGCAGGAAGTTGAAAACTTTTTGGAATACTAATATAAGTAATATTTACATTTAGTAAAATGTTGAAAGTGATTGTTTTTTTTTTTTTTGCTAAATATAGAGCTTAGAATTTTTACCAAAAATGTTTGATATTAACTGCAGTTTTTGGTTTAACGGTATGAAATTTTTATAGAAGCCTAATCATATACTATTTAATCTATTTATAAAATATTTTGAAAGTCATGACTGATAATTTTTATCATGAAATGATAACTTCTTGAATAATGATCATAGGAATTTGAAATTTATTTTGCATATTTACATATGTAATTTACATTCGTTGTAAATTTTGGAATGGATTATCAGTATAATATATTGCAATACATTGAGATTCACTCAGAATCGTATTTTCTAATGTAATATCATTGCATTCAAATCTTAAGAGGGCGCAATAGTGGAAAAAAATGAATGTAAAAACATGTGAAAGTTATTCCAATAATATAGCTTACTGAGTGGTTTTAGAGTAAAAACACCTATGATCAAAATTATAGAGAGGAAGTATATAGTGAGACGTAAGAAGACCGATTTTTAATAAAAAATTTATTTATTTCAATATTTAATGCAAAAAAAAGTCTTTATTCAACATCAAATTATGACTATTGCAATCAATTTATCAAAATTTGGACTTCTTACGTCTTACTGTACACTTCTCTTCTAAAATTTTGGTAATAAGTATTTTTTCTCTAAAATCACTTAGTAAACCGTATTATTGGAATAACTTTTACATGTTTTACTGCGGATAAATAAAAAATCGGATCGTCATGTGCTGCTCTGACGTGTTAGCGGAAACATTTGATAACAGTGTTCTACACCGCCGCGCACCGCGCGCCGCTCCCCATATTTACACCGTAACTAGACGGCACAACATTTTACTACAACGGTGCCGCGGCCAGCGAACAACTACTGTATCATATTTATAAATAGTTTATTGAAAAAATAATTTAATAATATTATCGGTGTTTCTATTATATATAGGTATTTTGTTACTGTGATAAATTATCAGTGCATATATATAGTTATATTCACATCAAAATCAACATAAAATAAAATAAATCGAAAAACGTACTACAAAACAAAGTATAATAAAATATTATAATGTTATAGCGTCTTATTTATAGTCTTTTGAGTATGATTTTATGCTATGTTCACTGGCATACGTCATGTAACTTATAACTTTCAAAATATTTAGTAATTATTATTCAATATAATATTTAATATTTGTAATAAATTTAAATATGATTTTAAATGAATTTTCCCAACCTAAATAAACACATTATTTTAAATTATTTATTAGAAATTTACTAAAATACAACTAATTTTATATAAATATGATACGAGAAAAAAGCCCTAATATAAAAAAAAGTATTTATTCAACATTAAAATATGGAATATGTGATATTAATTTATCAAAAATTGGACTTCTTACGTCTTACTGTACACTTCTCTTCTAAAATTTTAGTAATATGTATTTTTACTCTAAATCTACTCAGATGACCAAATTATTTGAATAACTTTTACATGTTTGCTGCAAAAATAATTAAACTGGATAGTAATGTGTTACATTGGTGGGTTAGCGTAATTTACTAGAGTACAGTAATTTACTGAAATACAACTACACTGATATAAATATAATAAAACCCTAATATAAAAAAAATATGTATATATATAGTATATAAGTATCAAGTGTGCCACGGCTAAATATGGATTAGAATTATTGTGCCGTGAGGGAAAAATGCTGGAAAACGCTGCGATTAGCCTTTTATTTTTAATTGATGATATTTTAGATGAAAGGAAATCACAAAGTGTAGTGCAATAATTTTAATTGTAAAATCATACTTTTTGAGTTATTATTATTAATAAATATTAATTTAAATTTTGATATAAAATATACATTTTTTTTTTTTATGAAATTCATTACTACCTGTATTTATATAATTATATCAATGAAAAAATAAGTGAAAATGAATATTAACTCTCTAAACATAATATATATATATATATAATATAAAATATCTTATTTATTGAAGTGTTATATACTCTGAGATCGCGCACGATCATAGATATAGATAGGTTAAAAGAACCGCTGCGCCACGTCATCCGTAGACACTATAGTTATAGTTATCATAGTTATTCCTAAAATAACTATAATTTGCGACCGCACAGCACAAACAAAATGTTTAAAATAAAAATATTATAATCATATCGATATCACATATTAAAATATAATATACCTATATTTTTTTTAATCAAAATTATTTTGTATGAAATAAATATTAGTAAGTTACTAAGTTACTTAGTTATGTATTCTTACAATAAAAATTTGTGTCCAATATTATTTATATACTTTAAAAAGTAATAAGAATATAAATATAATTTAAGCTATATTGTATAATCGATTTTATGAACTCTATATTTATATACATATTTAGGCAAACAGTATCTCGCATTTACAATTAATTTGTGTGTACGCGCGCGATCATACTATAAGCAGTTTTGGAAAGACATAAATATATAACATTATCGAGGCCGTATATATACAGTCATATAATTACATAATGTGCACATTACGAACGTTCATGAAACAATAAAATGCGCTCTCGATTTGTGGTCTAACATCACCCGTATCAGCAGAGCGATGTGCAGTCGTCGCGTGCTTGCGCCGTTACAAAAGTAATGAAAGCGCATTCTATGATCTATTGCTTGCGTTCTCGTTTCGGTGTTGCGTCCTCTTAATAATTTCTCTCTCTCTTTCTCTCCACTAATTTCTCCGAGGACCGAAAGGAAGAAGGAGGAAAGTCCACAATCGGCCTTTCCCACTTTTTTATCTATATTTTTTACATAAGTTTTTCTAGAATCAGGAGTGGATTTAGGTAATAGGTGGCCCCTGGGCATGCATTGTGCCATTGTGGAGGCCCCTTATACATAAACAAGGAATTATATTTTTTTACTTATTAAGAAACAATTATTATCATATTTAGTTGTAGTAACAATTAATTATTTATTTAATAATAAATAACTATAAAAACAATCAAATCAGTATAAGTTATTTAATCATAATATTAAATGTAAGTAATTAAAAAAATAAATAAAAATAATAATGTCAAGTAATTAAAACTAAATGCCTGGAACTTTCTTGATATCATTTGTACAAAATTATTACCTTTTGAAAATCAAGTTTTCTTAAAATATCAGACTCCAAGCTCATTATTACTAGTTGATTGAGCCCGTCTCCGTTCATAGAAGTACGCAATCTATTTTCTATGTGCTTTAAATTAGAGTATGATCTTTCACAACTGCTATTTGTAATCATAAAAAGAAGATTAATACGAAGAACTATTTCAACATTAAGAAAACAATCTTTTACTTTCTTAATAATTAATATTTGATATATTAAATATTCTTGACTAATATTGTGAAATTCACTGTTTTCATCTTTAAAATGTTTATAAAATTCATTAAATTGAATAAGTTCGTTACATCTATAATTAGTTAGTAAAAATTAAATTTTTAATGTTCAAATAAACCCCATATAATTTAATTAAATATTTGTAAATATAAATAAAATATCTTTCTGTATTTAAATATCATACAATTGTGAGGGCTCCGAATTTATGGGGGTCTAGAATTATTACTATTATAGTTATTATTATTATTATTATTATTATTATAATTTCAATTACTAGGTAAATTATCGTCTCTATTGAAATTATTAATGGAATTATTATCGTAATATCAATATTATACATCTTGTATTAAACCTAACTATAGACTACCTATATATGTATTTAAGTTAGTGAAATTGAATCATTTATACTTAATGTGGGTGGATATCTATCGATAAAATGTATAAATATTATGTACGTAGGTATTATTTATATTGTATTTATATTATTTTTAATACTCGTGTAAATAAATGAATCGTTTGGAGAATTTTGAAGGGTTTGAGGTTTGAAAAGTGAGGAAGTGTTAAATACTATAGGATTACACAATCTATTTCGACCCAACATGGCGTTACTCTATAGACCCACATATAACTGTATAAGGTTAAAGCAAACTTAATATTTTTTTTAAATCGATTTGTATATTTCCTCATGTACGATGTGCAGAGTGCAGTTAGTGTTTCTAAATGTTGTAAACATGTTATTGTTGTTTTGTGCCGTAATAATTAAAATTGGTAATTGGTAATTAATACTGAACATATTTATTATAATAGGTATATAAAAAGCCATAAGTTTCTAGAAAATGTTGATATTGATATAAAGATACATAATATCAGTCTTGTAAAAAATACTTATAAAATACTTAAAAAAAAACTATTTGAATAAAAGTATTCGTTTGTTAATATTAAATATGTTAACGGATGCTTAAAAAAATCAAATATACCGAATAAGTTTACCCAATTGAATATAGTTAATACTTAATAGTAGTACTTTATACAAAAAATAATTGTTACTGTCATAACGGTGAGTCCTACTGTACATTGTAGAAATGTTGATACTAATTTCAATTTTCTAACGGACTTGCTACATCTAACTATATATGTATTTAAGTTAGTGAAATTGCATCACTTATATTAATGTGGGTGGGCATCTATCGAAAAAATGTTTAAATATTATGTACGTAGGTACTATTTTTATTGTATTAATATTATTTTTAATACTCGTGTAAATAAATGAATCGTTTGGAAAATTTTTTAAGGAATATTAATAAAATCAATAATATTTTAATTTATTATGTATGAAATTTTTTCTGACATAATATTAATGATATTATAAAATCACTTATAAATAATTTATGTTAACCACATTCTGTTATGTAATGTAGCGCCAAAAAAATATTTAAATCAAAACGTTATTAATTTATTGGAACATCAATATTTTGAGACATAAAGCACAACAATACAAAAGAGTATTAACTTGTTATAAAGTTAAAGTTAAGTTGAAAAGTTAATTTTTTAAACTTTTTAATTTAATTAGTTTAAACCGACTTAAATTATTTGTACATATGATGTGCAATGCACAACTTGTACACTTGTAAATTTTTAATTATGTACATACATATATGTGGCATAGACCAATAAAAATGTTGTAATTAGTTAATAAAAAAATATATATATAATGTTTGTTCACGTTATTTGAATAAACAATTCCTAGTACAAATATAAGAATAGTATTTAATGTAATGAAAATTCAGTATATTCTATTAATTAATATTTAAAAAAATTCACAAAATTTAGGTATTTTATTCCAAATTCATAGAAACTTCGAAATGAACGTATTATTGATCTCTTTTACGGTGACTTTTATGATTTCCAAAATTGTTTATGCAAATAGTAAGTCCTAGTTTATACACTTTTTTTTAAAATTATTAATTCTATTTATTGTTAGTTCTAGTTATTACAATTTACAAAGTTGGGAGAATAGTTTAATTCTTATAAACCTATTGTCGATTGTTTATATTAATTATTTTTGTATTTCAACGTAAACATTAAACAGGTGAAAGTAAATTAAGGAACTATACATAATTAAATAGCAATAACAATATTAAATTGTGGTAAAGCTATATAGGATATTATAAATTTACCTTGCAATGATTTTTATGTTATTAAATTATATATTTTATTGAGGAATAATGGTAAACATAAAGCGGAAAGGTAGATTCTGGACGTTCCTCCTTCATTTCTTTGGTTTTCAGAGAAATTTTTGATTTATTAAAATTAAAATTTGAATGCAAGGCGTTGCATAAGAAAATACTAAGCAAAACTCAATCAGATATATAATATATTTCAATAAAAATGCGGTCAAAAATTTTATCATGTGTAAAAATTTTTATGAAATTACTCAAAAAAATTTACAAGTTCTTACGATCAAAACTAAATTAATTATTACGAAATAAAAAAGAATTAAATAAGGGAACCGTAATTTTGCCGATTTGCAGCTATATTTGGTATTTTTCTTCTCCCAGAGAAAAAATTTTCATAAAATTGAAAAATGAGCTAAATAAAGAACCAACTAGATGAAATTTGATACGGAATAGACACCCTATTTGTGATAATCGTGCCATTATTTCTATCCGAAAAAACTTTTCAGACATAAAACAATATAAAAATCTCTTTGCTAGTAATCTAAACTAACCATTATAGATGTGTATAATTTATAATTTATATTTATAGTTTTAGAATGTGTTGGTAAGTTTTCATATTTAATACATTAATGGAATATAGAGTAAATATTTATTTAAGAAAAATGTATAAATAAACCATTACATATTATACGAATATTACAATAATCAATGTCTCTTATCATTTGTTAATACATGATGAAATATTTATTTTAAATTATAATATTATAACTATTTATGCTAAAAGCGTATATAAATAACGGATTGTTTAAAAGTAAGTAGACTTTTATGACCTATGGACCTTTATCAATACTAAATAATTTTTAGTGTATCATGTTAAAATTAGTAAAAGTAACAATTATTGGGTAAAAATTGGATTATGTATAGATAACTTCATTATTCAATATAAAATATTGACAATCTAAAGTAACGTTTACTATTTTAAATTTAATATTATCGTTACAAGAAACAAAAATCGAAGAGACATGTTCTACTCTATCTCTATCCAATCGCTTCTTATTAATAATTAATATCACTATCCTACCTGACAGTCGGCACTTGTCAACGATACGCTATCAGGTGCAATCTCACTATTTTCCATTAGGACACTATCCGCCCACCATATCTCTTCGCGATCAACAGGTGTTGTCATACAGTCATCAATCAGTTGGGTATAATCGCGATATATATTACAATGTTACAATATTGATATTATACATATTTATATGAAATGAGGAATATTATATAATTATATAGAAGAGATATTTAAAAGTAAATAGATTTTTGTTATCTATGTAGACTATAGTAAATATTTAATAAAATGTAACAGCAACATAGGTAAATTAAATTAGCCAAAGACACAAATTTTGTGTAGAATTTGGATTATATATTATGTTATAAAAATAAAGTAGTTGATAACTGGTATAGCAATTTTATCATATGAAGAATAACAAAAAAGGTAAAAATATGTGGTTAGGTTAGTTTTTGGTCGATTTTGAACGTTCCTCCTTCGTCCCTTCGGTCCTCGGAGAAAAAAGTGTTTATTATACATAAGATTTGGATGCAATGATATTGCATTAGAAAATACAATTCTTAGCGAAACTCAATATATTACAATATGCTATACTAATAATCCATTCCAAAATTTTACCACGGGTGTAAATTACGAATGTAAATATTTAAAATAAATTTCAATTTCCTACAATCAAAACTTATTTAGTTATTATGAAATAAAATATTAATTATGCCGGTTTTCAAAAATTCTTACTTTATAAAGTTATGAAAAAAATTTGTCAGTCACGATTTTCAAAATATTTTGTAAAAACATTAAGTCGTATATGTCTAGACTTTGACAAAATGTTCAAACCAATAAACCAAAAATTGCAGGAAATATTAAACATTTTTATAAAAAAGCCAAAAGTCTATACTTAGTCAGAAAATCAACCATTAGTTTCTTAATTTTTTCTTTTTATGATTAAAACTCAATTAATTATCACGAAATTAAAATATTTAAAATAACAGAAACCGTAATTTTGCCGATTTTCCGACATTTTTTGGTAGTTTTTCCTCTCCCAAGGAAAATCTTTTGAGAATTTCGAAAAATGAGTTAAATAAAGTACCAACCAGATGCCATTTTTATAAAAAAAAACAAAAGTCTATACTTAGTCAGAAAATCAATTAAACATTAAAAAAAATTGTCTATAATGTAAAACACTTAAGTTGACCTTCAAAAAAAGTTTCAAGTCCTTATGATCAATATTCAAATAGTTATTACAAAATTAAAATTAAAACAATGAAACTGTTATTTTTCTGATTTCGATAATTTTCGATAATTAAAAGCTTATAATTTTCAAAACTAATAATTGAAGAATTTTAAATATTTATGAAAAAAAAATTCAAAGCTCTATACTGCGATAAAAAATTAAATAATCCGTTCCAAAATTTTACCACTCTTATATATTGCCTATGTGAGTACTCAAAAACATTTTAAATCCCTAAGATAAAAACTCAATTAGTTATCACGAAATTAAAAAAATTGAAATAATAGATATCGTAATTTTGCCGATTTTCCACAAATTCTTTGGAGTTTTTCATATCCCAAGGAAAAATGAGCTGTATAAAGTACCAACTAGACACGATTTACAACCGAAAGCATACCCTACTTGTGGTAATCGAACCATTAATTCTACTCGAAAAAGTGACTTCATACAAAAAAAAAAAAATATCTTTGTAAAACCAATACATTCTGAGCTTTGCTCAGAATCTAAAAATAGAAAAATACTTGTTTTCACAAATATTTTTTAACATCTAATCTCTATAAAATATTTTTAACGCTTGCTCCGATATAGAAAAATATGCAAATATAATTAAGTCTATATTAAGAAAATGAATAGATTAATTATATTATTGAATGTATAAATTTATTTTAGACTTCGAAGAAAATGAAATTCCTGTGTTATCTTCTGATCTTGATTATGCTATATTTATATTTAAAAACGTGGGTAAATAAAAAAAAGAACAATCAAAATTTAACTTTTTTTTATATAATGATCAATTTTTTAAATAAATAAATATTTGCACAATTATCACGGATATATTATGTTATTCATCAGAATATGTTTTCTGTTTTATATTTACAAATTGTATATTTTTGGAAAGCATACTAAGTTAAATATTTTAAATTTCCTAGATGTTAATGACTTTAGAGTTTACTGTAAGTTTATTTTTTTAACATATATATGTATAGAATAATTATAATATTTTTTATTATTTATTATTTCATTTCTAATTGTCATTTGTCTACTATTTATTTGTTATAAATCTAAAGTAATGCACAAACTAGTTAGTAACTCTATAATATACCTTTAATAAAATTGTTTGATAAATGTTCTTTTTTCAAGAGAATTGCCTTATAAATCATAAATACACATTATTTATTTTTAACTACAGTATTGAAACTTGTAGAGTTTAACAAGTTACAACACGTAAAATATATTCTGTAGTAATGAAATGTTTATTCTTTAAATTATTATTCAGCTAATTTTTCACGTTGTAGATGTAAAACATATATTTTTAATTAATAGTTAAATGAAGAGTCTAGAAAAATTTATTTTCTTTTTAAATAGAAAGGAACTCAATTCTGGTTGTTCATTCTTCATCCATTCGTTCCTGGGAGAAATTAGAAGTTAATTATAATTATAAAGATTTGAATGTAAAGACATTAAATTAAAAAAAAAAAAAAAAAACGATATTACACAGATAATTATTTTTAAAATTATACCACTTACTTTACTGTCTATGAGAATACTCAAAAAAATGTTAAGGCTTCTACAATTATAATTAGTAATTACATTAGGTACCATAAAATGTTTAAAATCAGATTCGTCAATATCACAGTTATGTGAATTTTAATGTTTCTTATTTTTTCTTTTTCTAAGGAAAAATTTTTGAGAAATTCAAAAAATGAGCAGAATATAGTACGAAATATATACAGTTTTCTACTGATTACATACTCTACTTGTGGTTATTAGATCTGCTTAAAAAATTATCTTCCAACTTTTTAAAACACAAAATATTACAATATTCAATTGTACTAAATATTCCAACTTTATACGTATAAAAAAAAAAAATTTATAAAATACGAATTTCAATATTTTTTGTAAATAAGTTAAGTAGTATGATTATACTTCTATTAAATTTTTAAAGAATTAACCTCAATCTTGCAGATAATATTTAAAATTTTGGGATATTTTCAAAGCTCTATATTTAGTAAAAAAATCAACCAATATGTATCTAAATTTCTCTCATGTGAAGAACAAAAAAAAAATCATTGTAAAACCAATACGTTCTTCGCATTGTTTAATATCTAAAATATACTAACGGTGTTTCAATTTAAAAAAAAAAGTCTATATAGATTAATTAAATATGGATCAGACAAAACACTTATAAAGTTTTCCTCTTTTAAGTAATAAAAAAAAAGATTAGCCTACGACTATTTTGAGTCAAAATCTATTAATACGAACACACATATAAGTCGTTAGGTTTGACTACTGTTGCTTATGCATTTGTTGGTTGTTTGGGGTTGCAGAAATTCTGGTGTGCACCTTTATCGTGGGTTATAGATTCTCTGCGTGCGCTGTTGTAGATCTTTAGCCGTTTAAAACATTGCCTGGGGTACAATACGAGGAAACGATCTACTGTTATACCCCGTTGTTAGTTTTGTTTTATATTTATATTTTATATGTTTTTATTTTATGTTTATATGTTTATGTGCCTATGATTGTTTGTACATAGTATCTGTGATTATGTGGTGTGATTGTTTGACACGAATATAATAACTACTACTGTTGTGAAGTCATTCTTGTAAAAAATACTTTGAAAAATAATAACAACTATGGTTTATGCCGAGTACGAACGTTAGATCTACAATATAAAATATTAATTATCTGTTTTTTTATCTCGATAAAATTGGTTATCTTTTATCTCTTATCTAGATAAAAAAATTAAGTGTTATCTATTTAACTCATCTAGATAACTTTAAAATCAATTATCTGTCATCTTATCTAGATAATTTATGGGTTATCATTGTATAATACCACTGTTGTATGGGTACTCTTACCTTCTTTAAATGTACTACGCATGTTTTAATTACGTACTGTCGTAATTAAAGAATTTCTAAAAATTATGTTTGATAATTTAGTTCTTAAAGATAGGTACATTTTATGAAAATTGAAAATCTGTATAATTTTTAATAATAATGTGTTCATCTTAACGAATATACATTTGTGTTTATATATTACAAATGATAGGAATTATGAAATACAAAAATATAATAATAAATAATAATGTTTACTGTTGTATGTTTCAACGATGCTATAAACGTTATTTATTGATATTATTGTGAGATGTTATTTTATTCTATGTTTATAAATTATAAAAATAAAAAATATAAACATATGATCAAGTGGATATCCACCTTGCATATGATATTATTATTTTAATATAAATCTTAACGCTTCTTGGTAAATTTTGGAAAACCTATAGATCTATAATATTGTTCTATAGAAAACTGTGACGGACCATATAATTCTACAAATAAACGCTTTTAAATTAAAACTATTCCATTCCTGATTATAAAGAACTCACCTTAACCTAACCTTTCACTGTGTTCGAAATAAATATTAAATACATGATGTTAGTAGTAGTTATTATATTCTACAAAAATCTTATTTTATTATGATGAAACGCATTTTTTATGACTTTCAATAGTTATATATTTGTATGAAAATCGACATATTTTCCTTGTTTTTTTTTCCCATGAAATATACAATGCCTAAAATTAACTTTAGCATAGAATGTATACATTTACAAAAATACATTTTTAAATTTTTTTATAAATTTAATTAATTTCATTAGCATTTTTCAACATGTATATGAAACACGTACGAGAACATATTACAATTGAAAATGGTTTGTAATTTTAAATTATCAATTAATAGGTAAATTTTCTTAAATATCAATTATAAAATAGTGGGAAGGCCGATCCCGGACATTCCTCCTTCGTCCCATCGGTCTTCGGAAAAATTAGTGGTTTATTATAATTAAAAGTGCAATGCCAATGACATTGCATTAAAAAATACGATAAGCGAAACTCACAATTAATACAATTTTATAATAATAAATTTTAGTGATAAGCCATTCTATAAGTTTACCGCGTATGTAAACTACTTATGAGAATAATCAAAAAAATTTCAAGTACATATGTTCAAAATTGCATTAGTTAAATCAGTTCCATCAAATTTACCATTTCAATGAACTTTGACATTATTCCATAATTTTTGGTAGTATTTCATTTCTCTTTTACTAAAGTACCAACAAGATGCAATTTTCTACCAAAATTATACCTTATTTATGATAATTGGATAGTTATTTCTAAACGAAAAAGTGTTTCCAGATTTATTAAACATCAAAATCAAAACATCATCATAAAAAGTTTGAAAACCTATATAAAATTGACTTTCGATTTTCAAAATATTCAGAAAATAGTTTGAGTAGACTTCTTTACAATTTTCAGACTGTTACGGTCACATTATGCGACCTTTATTTTTTTTTCCCGTGTAAGCAATCTGGATCTGAAATTTTCGTTGCGATTGACCGAATGAGAAAAGAAAAAATATATTAGTAATAAATAATTATAATTGTATATGGTATGTATATATATGTATGTATGTATATTGAAAAATGCATATTAACTTAATTTAAGATAAATTGTAAATAGAAATGGTTTTGGCAACTTTTCTCCATTTTTATTAGGTTAATTTTAATGAATTTTGGATGTTAATAAAACAAAAACAAAAAATATATAATATACTATAGTTTTAAATCTGAACACAACTTTTTAATGCACGGTCTCATGAAAAAGGAAAAGATAAACTCCGAGGTTCATCAAGAAACCGACGACAGAGTAGACAGAGCCTTTTGTACAGGTTATTAGGAGTTCCATCCCTGCAAGAATTCATTAACTCGAGAAACAGTGGTCACTGAAATAGCCAGGGGCCAAGCATAAAAATAGTGTTGTTTTATTTTTATTTTTTATTTTAACTAAACATATAAGATAACATTGTTTTCAGGAACTATTTAATTTTTTTTTTACTATTATTAATTTTCAGGCTTTTCTTTATATCTAACAATACTGTTAATGTCAAACTGTCTGATAGTTAGGTTATTAAAGGCCTAGGGTCAGGCCTTACTAAAGGGGAGGCAACTGTTACGGTCACATTATGCGACCCGAATGGCTACTCCAATTTTTGCCAAGTAGGCATAAATTCTTAACCGCCGATCCCAGTACGTATGACAAGTGGGGAGACACAATATACAACACAAGAATAATATAAACAAATAAATACGAGAGTCGACTTATTACCGTCATTGCACGAGGTTTAAATTATAATTTTATACTTAACTTATTTTTATATCTTATTTAAATAATTGTTGTCTGTGCGCGTCGTCTCCGCCTGTCATCCGGATTTCCATTGGTCAATCGCTTCGATCCAGATATCAGGTGTATAATTTATATATATATATAATTACATAGGTATTTCGTTACTAAATATATATATTCCATTGTGTTGCTAAATTGAGAGTTTACTTATTTGAACTGAGATTAAATACGAGCCCTGGGAATCTCTGTGGGGTTATATAAATTAAATAGAGAACTTTAGATTTCCTAGTGCAGAAATAGCTTAGCCAACTATATCCTCAGGATTCCACTAGTCAAATCTATCGACGGACGTTCACTAGACGAATAGTACCGTTACAAGACCGTTAAACCCAAAATTATATTTAATATTAAACATTTTTGGAAAATATTTCAAAGCTATGTACTTAGTCAGAAAATGAACCAATCTGCTTCAAAATATTACTACGTGTGAAAACTACTTAAATGAATACTCAAAAATATTTTCAAATCCCTACGATAAAACTAAATTTGTTATAAGTAGTGATGTGACGAACTGTTCGAAAATCGAACTTATTATTACAAATATTCGAACCGAAATTTCGTTTTGATTATGTATTCGAACTATTTAGTGTTTATTTTTCCATTGTAAGATCATAAAGCATGGATGTACATACACTAAACTACTTTTATGATCGCTCTGAAATTTTGTAATTACCACAATACGATTGTCGATTATGATTATCAATTATCAATATTATCTACAATCATAGTAATCAGAATAATATTAAATATTACTTTATCTCTATGTCTACAATGAAATAATACAAGCAGAGGCGGACTGGGCCGACGGGATACCGGGAAAACTCCCGGTGGGCCGCTATTAAAAATTATTCACTACCATTATAATATAATATAATACATAATATATAAGAATACTGGTGACAATTGGAAATACTCGTTGGTGGTCTAAAGAAAAAGCTTTAGATCATATTTTTGGAGATCAAGGAAATTTGTTTGTTTAAATGATTTTAGTTTTAGACACTATACAAACATTAAATTCTTATACACCAGAAGTCCGAGTGAAAGCAAAACATCTTAAAGAATCATTTTTAAAATATGAAACTATATTAACTGCATTTATTTATGTAAATATCTTTAGTATTATTGATCCTCTATCCAGATATTTACAGACTAAGGACATGGATTTGATTAAGTCTTAAGAATTGGTTAATGGCTCACTAGATCAGTTAAAAAAATTGCAAAGAAATATGAAAGAAGTAAAAAGACAAACTGATATTTTTATTTAACTAATGTATTGTAAATTTAATAAAGATTTTGATATAGATATATTAATTGATACAATGTTTCCTGAAGTTAGATATCGTTGTAAGAAAAAAATGTATGATGAGAAATCTTTTGATACGCCAATTAAAAATGCTGAAAAAAAGTTTGATGTTTAGGTTTACAATATTATATTAGATAACACAATTTCCAGTATAAAGAAAAAAAATTTTCTTGTAAAAAAACGCTCTATACTGAGTTATCTTGTTTATCACCAAATAATTTTGAAGACATAATAAACAAAAAGTTGCCATCTAATGCATTAGTTGAGTTGTGTAAATCATTGAAATATTTTGATAATTCGATCATGATAGAAAAGTTTAGAAAGAAACTTGCTGAAGTTTAGCGGAAAATTGGAAAGATTAAAAAATTACTTACCAGAAGACTACATAATTAATGAAGACTTGGATATTTATGAAGATGTTGAGGGCAGCATTATTAACAATAATGAAGAAATTATTGTAAGTTCAAAAATGTATAAATCATGTATGAATTGTTCAGTTTGTTGTTACAACGTTTTACTCAAATACAATTTATATAGTAATGCTTATTCTTATCTTGCTTTGGCTTACAAATATCTTCTTACATTACCATGTACTCATGTAACACTATTGAATTGATTTTTTAAATATATTAATAAAATAAATGTTACAATATGGATATGATATTAATTAATAGAATATTATGTAGATGGCATGTGAAAGATCATTTTCAATCCTAAAATATATAAAATCACGTCTAAGAAATTCTTTATCAGAGTCAAAATTGGGGGCATTTATGCTAATGAGTGTAGAAAAACAGATTTTACATGAAGTTGATGATGACATTATCGATATTATCAAAAATCACAGTATATTACTAAAATCTAAATATTAATTTGTTTTATTATTTGTAAGTATTAAAGGAAAATACATTTTCTTTAAAATAGAATAAAATTTGTTTTATTAAACCAAATTGTAATATTAAAATATTGTGTTATAATAAACAACATTTAATTCTTTATACTTATGATAATAATAGTGAAGAAAAAATTGAAGAACTTTAATACAGTATTTTGTAAATAATAAAAGAAAAAAATCTTCGGCTTAAATAGGTTTATTTGGGATTTTATATTTTTGGGTCGTAGAAATTGTAAGGGCCAGTAAAAATATGGATTCCCAGGCCGAAATGTTGTCCCAGTCCGCCCCTGAATACAAGCCATGGCTTACAGTAGCTAATAGTATTTCTGCAGTTGCCCGATATTAAATTTTATTTTGAACCGCTGACTACACCGCGTCATTGTGACCGGTTGTGGTTTATGTAATAAGTACAATATACGTCTTTCCGACCTCCGTATCTAGTAGTAGGCCAAGAAGACAAAAACTGTCACCTGAGTCGGTGGAAAAACTTGTATTTTTGCATATGATAATATTAGTTAATATGATAACACATAAAAAATATTTATATATAACATAATTATTAATATTTAAATTTAAATTTAAATTGTAATATAATTTTATAATATTAGTAATAAATAAAAAATATATAAATATAAATATATATATATATATTATTTTTATATTTTATACATTTATAATATATATTAATAAATTATATAATATTATATTAGTCTTTATATAGTACGGTGCGAGTTCAATTTTTATTTTTAAAAGTACGGTTCGAGTTCGGACATTAAGTAAAATGTTCGGATCTGTTCGAGTTCGAAAGTTTTTTATGGAGTTCGGTTCGAGTTTAAATATCAGGGTTCGTCACATCAATAGTTATAAGTTTATAACGAAATAATTTTTTTTTAAATAACAGAAATCGTAATTTTTCCGATTTTCCTTCATTTATTGGCAGTTTTTCTTCTACCAAGGAAAAACGTTAGTGAAATTCTTAAAAATGAGCTAAATAAATAACTAACTAGATGCAATTTGATACTGAAAGCATCTCCCATTTGAGATAATCGGACCATTGTTTATACCCGAAGAAGTGTCTTCAGACATAAACAAAACAAATCGTAAGAAAAAAAAAATTGTAAAACCAATAGATACATTCCTTGCTTCACTCAGGAAACAAAAATTTAAATTTTTAATGTAAACATCATACGTTTTTATTGGTTATAGCAATTTTCTTGTTTTAATATGTATATGGGAAATGAAAAAAAACGTATACCTACCATAAATATATTATAATACTATATAATAATAAATTATTTGGATGTTCAATATTTTTAATCATCCTACTAGGTAAAATTTGGTGTGTTATGATATATAAACACTTATTATCTTAATAACCATACACTGGTATGGTTATCAATGTCTATCGTCTAAGTAATTTAATAAGTTAAAATACATTTGTTTTACATTATATGAATGTGACCCAATAAAAAATTTTAAATAAATGTGTGTAGAAACATTATGTTTAATATGGTAATAATTATATAATCAAATCAGTAAATATACATAATTAATACAATTTAATATTCATAAAAAATTAAAGGATCAAATCTTTTCCCAAATAAATTTTGCGAATCAGTTGGTAAGAGATACATATAATTCTAATTAAAATTTTGCCTATGGTTACTTAAAACTCCATAATTTTTATAATGAGTTGAAAATTATTAAACTGCAGAACCTAGATGTAAAAAGGGTTTTTAATATATATTATAGTTTGTATGTATTATAGTTTCTATAAAAAAAATGAAAGGAAGAAAAATATTTTCAATAAAAAATATAAATATTAATCATCAAAACTAATTTACATATTTTGTATATTATAAATTTATAATAATGATTTTTTAGAGAATTTTTAGTTATGCGATTCTAATTAAAGAAGTGTGAGAGTTATGAGTTGTTGAATAAGAACATAAAATTAGATAAAATTGTATAAATAAGATGATCTAAAATGGCTTTTGTTGAAGTTGTAAACAAACGTTGCATTTACTGCTTTAATTCCGTAGGTAAAATGGGCACCGGGCATAATAGTGTTAAATGTAGTAGTAAAATGTGATTTATAAAGAAAATCAACATTATAGGCAACAAATTTATTTATTATCATAAATTAATCAAATTCAAATTCATCAAATTTTTCACCAATAAGGCTGTTTTCTGGCATCATTAGTAGCCATTTATGTTAAATTTCAAAAATTGTGAAAATTGCAATGTACTAGCAGATTGTTAAAACTTATAAGGGGAAAATGGGGATGTTAACAGCTTATAAATAAATATATATACATTAAGTTTTAAAACTAAGTAAACAAATCAACACATTCAGAAAATACGTATTATTTAAATTGAATACTTTTATACTATTATATTAATATGTTTATAATATATTTAAAAATATCTACCTATTTATTGTTATTGTTTTATATATTTCAGCTGTTCCCAATATTCATGTTGGTAATTTGAAATTTTAAAATATTTCTTATCGATTAGTAAACGTGTTATTTAATTATAGTAAAAATCATTTATAATTATATTTGATCGCACAAAAGTTACAATAAATAGTATTCCTTTTGTATTAGTAAAATAATAATAAAATAAGATAAAAGATATAAAAATTTTAAAACGAGATAATAAATTAACGTTGTTCGAATATATTTTAATTTTTATAAACTTGAACCAATTTCAAAAATGTAATAGATCTATGTAGATACATTTGATTTTTGCCTGGTTTAAATTTCTTAATATAATGATTATAATATACCAATTCAATATAATATTATAATATGGTTATAATTATAAAATCAAATCGAAACTACTTACTATTCTATGTACTTATACAAAATTATATATTTATATTTTCCAGATATTAATGAAAGTAATCTATAAAATTATTATTACAACATTTCTTATCGATATTAGGTATATCGTTTTGTTCAAAAAAATTAAAACAAATTAATACATTTGATCGGGTAAAAATTACAGTAAATATTATAAGTACTTCATCAGTTATAGTATTGTATAGAATATACAATTTTTTATAACTAAATAATAAGGAATAATGAAAAATAATGAGATAGGCATAATTATTAGGAAACATAAATATATATGGTATAATCTCATCAATGTATACATATACCACGTGCTCGAAAGCAACAAAACTATAAAATATTTTAATCGTATAATTAACAAATTTTAGATCGTTTAGTGAAATTAGTATTTTATATGTTATTTTTGTATATTTTAAAAATTGGACTGTATATTTTATCATAAAATTAATATAACATAATTACTATAAAAACATAGTGTTGCTAACAATCTAACAGATGTTTGGCCTTAACATCGGTGGGAAGTGAAATACGTTAATTGGACAGTCCCTACTTAGAAAGGGACTAGGACATTTGCATTTAACTGGTATGAATTCCGGAATACTAGTAGATGCATAATAAATTTACTATTTCTATGACGTTTCCGGGGTTTTTTTACATATAATTGTTGTTTAGAACAAATGAACAATTTGACGTAGTATCTTTCTCCCAAGAAAAAACTTAAGAAATTTGAAAAATAAACTTAATAAAGTACCAACTAGTTGCAATCTGATACGGAAAGGACACCCTATTTGTAATAATCGGACCATTATTTCTACCCTAAAAAGTGTTTTCAGACACAAAAAAAAACATCATTGTAAAACCAATACATTCCTTACTTCGATCAGAATCTGAAATGTAACAATAATAATAAACAAAACGTATGAATAAAATTCAAATGACAAACAATAAAATATAAATTAATTGTAAATAACAATTTTTGCCTGTTTGACACAACAATAATAAAATAATTCTAGACCTTTTGGCTCAGCTTTATTAATTATAATTTAAACAATAATTATATTCGTATAAATATTAATATGTTCATAATTATTGGCCGGTTTTTCTCAAATAAATTAAAAAATTTTAATTATAAATAATAGAATATAAAATAATTCAAATAATTATAACAAATAAAATATAAAAACTAAATATAATAAACAAATAATAATATTAAATTAATATGCAAAAAAATTCAATAACCAAAAATAATATAAATTAATTGACGATTAGCGCGGGTATTAAATATACTATAATAATGTTATAATAATTTGGCTCGTTGAGCGCACAAATATTACATAAAGACATAACATATACGGTACTTACACAAAATAGTGCTGATATATTTATAACAAAAATACCGTATAATATAAATTCCATAAAAAATGGGTGCGATACAATACGCAAGATTATGGTTGATACAAGACAGTTTTTACACGACCGCGACGACGAAATTTTAATATTTTATTTAATAATAATAGATAAATACACAACACATATCACATGACCTTTGAACGGGTGTTGCCATCTTTATAATACAATCATAATATAAACATTAATTAAAATAATTCGCAAATATGCAAATATAATAACGACTACACGACGCGATCTTGTGCGTGTGCCCCGACCGCGATGCTACAATCAATTTATTTCGTAATAATGGCGCGAACACATTAAATTAAATTATTGTTTATATAATTATATAAACTGTGTTCTAGGAATTTGATCAAAATATGTGTAGATGAAATTCTATAGATTATATAATAATATAATTAAACGATGAAAATTATGTTACATAATGATTAGTTATTAATTTATTATATATAACTATGACTGTTACATATAATATATATATAAAAACTACTACAAAAACTCGAAAATTTTATTAAAGTACTATAATAAACTATGGTACTAATATAAATATTGCTAAACTTTTTAAAACTATTTTCAAAGTATTGTAAAGACTAAAATCGATCAATTTTTTATCAAAGGTTTATGAATGTTCTTTAAATAAAAATTTAATAAGGAATACACTTTTTAAATTAAAGATATATTCATATAAAAATAATTTTCAATATCCAATACCTGTAATTTTTATTCATTTATATAATTAATTACATAATTATAATTTAATTTAGTATAATTAATTATTTTACCCTTATCTAGTATGTGAGAGTAAGTTTATTTTTTTTATTTTTTTTTATTACGTATCCATTGTGATTATTATAAGCAGTGTTGAGACCAGAAAAGTATTTTTCTATCTAGATAAAAAAAACAGATAATTTTAACCTTTAAGTTTAATATTATAAAGTAGGTAGTAACATATAATTTACCAGTTGGATATTTTAATATTTCAAAAAAATAAAATAATTTTTAAAGTTATAATTATATAATTATATTATTAAGTTATAATGTATATTATCGTGTTGACTGTTGGATGGTATGCACAGACCAATATATTTATAATTTAAAATGTACAAGGACTGACAGTATTAAAAATGAATACCGGTAGTACAACAAAAAAGTCCAAAAAATAATTATAATAATCATTATTATTAAATTAATTCACTTCATGCAATTTATTAGTTTCTTCTATTTATATCTACACATTTACCCATTACATTTTGTTTTTGTTTTGTTTCAACAACACGTCGACAACACGGAAAGAATTTACATTCCATTACTTAATACTTCATGCATTGAATACTACATACCTAAACTGCAAAGGTGGGCATTAACTTGTTAAAAAGTTAATATTTTTTGTTCGTAAATAACCTAATAACATTATCTGATTTGTCTTCAAAATTAAAAAATGCGAAAATATTTTGGATATTAAATCTAAAGGATGACTTTTAGTAAATAACATGAGATAAAGAAAGTTCGAAATTAATTCGTATATACTATCGATTCTATATATGTTTAGTACTTACCGTTTTAAAAGACTTTCCTTTTGGAATTAATAATGCAGCTAAAAATTGTCAAAAATGGAAAATGAAAATTTTTGGAAATATAGAAAATGTTTTTATCTATCTTGGCGATATATTAATTTTTGGTGATACGGAATTACAGAACGATTTAGCACTGTAACAAGTTTATGATGTAGCTATAAAATATAATAGGTATTAAATTTAATAAAGATAAAATCCAATTATATGATTATAAATAATGAATCGAATAGGCAACTCATTACATATTGTTTCTTGTTGTAATTAAACTAAAAATATCACTTCCTGCCTCATCACCAGAATTGGCTTATTACTTAGGTATATCAATGATTATAAATAATATCTAAAATCAATGATTATATTTATTTTATATTGTTGCTAGTTGTTATTTATACTTAATATTTACGGGTAATGTCTATATATTATTTAATGAAGAGTTGACACAGAGTTCAGATGCGGAAAGAGTAAATGACGATTATCGAATTATTATTACTTATTCGTTATTAGTTTTTATTATACAGTTGAGTTGGTGCTTTGTACCGTATTAAACATGGGAAAAATTTAAATTACTACAAACTACAATGGTTGTTTGTGGCGCAATTTTATCCTAAATATTGGGGCGTTGCTGAAGTTGGTTGCATGTTAACCTTAAAATTGCATAGAGATAATAATTTATTGGATGAAATTTCACTTATGATGGTAGCATTAATTTACATTTAATAAATATTAAATGACCTATTAGAAACAATGAGAAAAGAAGTAGGAATGTCGATTTTAGGCGTTCCTGCTTCGTCCTTTCGGTCTTCGGAGAAATGAGTAGTTTATTTTAATTAGGATTTGAATGCAATAATATTGCATTAGGAAATACGATTCTTAGAGAAACTCAATATATTACAATACACTATACTAATAATTCATTTCAAAATTTTACCTCTCTTCTATACCACCTATGTTAAAACTAAAAAAAATTTTCAAGTCTCTACAATCAAAACTTAAATAGTTTTTTTCGAAATTAAAAAATTTAAAATAATGAAACCTTTATTTTGCCGATTTTCGTGCATGTTAACTTTAAAAGCTAATAAAAAAAATTATCAGTCACGATTTTCAAAATATTTTATACAAAGATTAAGTATTATATGATTATACTTCGACAAAATTTTCAAAGCAATAAACCATAAATTGCCGGAAATATTAAATATTTTTGGAAAAAAGATCAAAGTTTTATACTTGGCCAAATAATCAACCAATCTGTTCTAAAATTGTATCACATATATATATTACCTATCTTAATAGTCGAAAAAAATTTCAAGTTCCTATGATAAAAACTCAATTAAGTATCACGAAATTAAAAAATTTTAAATATCAGAAACCTTAATTTTGCCAATTTTCCGCCATTTTTTGTTTTGAGAACTTTTGAGAAATTCGAAAAATGAGCAATATAAAGTACCAAATAAACAAGATTTACAACCGAAAGCTTACCCTACTTGTGGTAATCGAACCATTAATTTTACTGGAAAAAGTGTCTTCATTCATAAAAAACAAAAAAACATCTTTGTAAAACCAATACATTCTTCGCTTCGCTCAGAATCTAAAATTAGATACTTAAGGTTTAAGGAAAATATTGAATAGAGTTCTATAATTTAATAATGTTTAACACAAAAGTTGTATAACATTAAAATGTTTAATAATATTAAGCGAAATGTAACTTAACTTTTTTTAATTTGAGTTATATTTAATCTAAGTATATTATTTTTTTTTCTACACTTGGAACTTATCTGGTTAAATTTTTCTTGGTTAACTTTGAACTTTACTGAAGACAAAACACCTGATATAACTTAACTTGTCATAGTTATTTTTTTTCATTAACTTGCCACCATTGCTTAATTGTAATGATAGGCATTTCGTAGGAATAAAAATTTGTAGAAAATTAAAAGTGTATTAATAGTTTTAAAACATGCCATTATTTTTTATCTAGATGAATAATATTAAATAAATTTAAATTTAATTTAAGATAACACTTCAAATGAATGGAAATTTATTTATCTTGATAAAATAAAAGATACGCAAATTTTCATCTAGATTGGTCTCAACATTAATAAGTAGAAAATAAGTGTGATTGATATGATTTATAAAATTTCAACCTACTCCAAACAGAGGCTATGCTATTTTATAAACTCAGTAATCATCGTAAGCAGTAACTACATATTGAATACCAATCTAGAAATAAATAATATTATTTAATATCTTTTTTTATTTTTTTTTATTACAAATATGATATTTAAAAAAAATTGCATTTTATAATGTATTTTAACATAATGTTATATAAGAAATAATAATACTTGAATTTTTTTTAGCTACAATTAATGAAATTTTTAATTACATATTTTATAACTTATGTATGTGAAATAAGTCAACAATTTATAGTACATTATAATTTATGACTTAAAATTATTTTTAATGTAAAATATAATCATTTTATATATTATATATTTTTTGTAATATAAAATAAAACGTGGCATTCTTTTTTTTAGCGATTATTAAGCTCAGTAAGTTATTTGTTGTAACGTTTATTATACAGGTCCATATTATATACTTTTATATTTAAATGAATCATAATATTTTTAATTAAACAAACATAACTGTTTAAACAATCCATGTTATTAAAGAGTTTTTTTTTATAATATAGAAGAAAAATTACAAAATGTCGAAGATAATAAAAAGATAAATCATTTCGAAAGTAATTATGAGCTTGAATCAAGTTTATTTTTTTTAATCACAACACAATAGTTCAAATTATGATTAACTTTAAGATATTAGAATATAACATCGAAATATTCATTTTTTTATACAAATAAATTAGAATTTGCCAAATAACAGTGATTTTATTCGAAATTAACCGTAATAAACGCGTTGACTATACATACGTTAATTTGATTTAAATATAAAATAATATCTAGATATATTTTATTAGTTTTATGATGATAAATAATATTCATTTAATGTTACTTATATCGATCATATATAATTTCAAAACATATTTTATTATTCAACTTTTGAATATATATAAGGTGATAGAAAGCCTTTAAAACTAATAATTTTATATGTTTATAGCTTACATCATACAATATATAGATAAAATAGCAGATAATATTAAATTAAAAGGTAAATTTATAGTACTATAAATTATTGATTAGGTTAGGTTGTAAGTAACTAGAAATATAATCAAAATATTTCACAAATAATGTTGACACTGATAGTGAAAATTGAATTTTTTTTGTTTAGTGTTTAAAAGTATTTTGTTTAATTTTATTAACATAATGGAACACCTGCATAATATTTTCCTGTTCAGATATATCCGTCTCTCCAACGGAAAATATAGTAAAGTTAGTAAACTTACAGGTTATACACTTATTACCAAATTTAAAGAGTAGAACATTTTCGATGTTCCTAAGTGGGATTTTCGTTAAATGTCATGAAACGACAAAATGATTAGTGTTTAATTGTTTTCATACTTTAAATGATTATAAGTTCGATGTCATATGACATTATACAAATAGTTGATAGTAACAAATAGTTTAGAAACAGAAAAATCGAAACCAGTACTTGAAAATAATTTTACTATATTTCTTGTTCAGTAGATTTACGGAGATTTACTATTATGTAAAGTTTAATATCATAATTAATAGTATTTTGTAATAACGATTGCTTGAAAAGTTAAAAATATGCGAAAACTAGGATTACCTGTTTCTTTGGTATCTTGGTCAAGGAAATCACTTATTGATGAGATAGAAAAAATATTCTTTATTCCTTCACATTTAAAAATGTTAATGCTATTTTCCCAAATTTTTGCTTTAAATTATGCTTCATAGTTCATATGATATGTGTTCATTAAAAGGATTATATTTTTGAAACAATCGATTTCAATATTTGGTGTATTTTAGATTCTGAGCAAAGCGAGGAAAATATTAATTTTACAATAATGTTTTTTTTCTTCTATGTCTAAAGACACATTTTGGGTAGAATAGTGGTCCAAGTATAAGAACAAGGGTATACTTTTGGTAAAAAATTGTATGTTGTTGATACTTTATTAAGCTCATTTTTTTGTGAAAATTTGAAATTTATTTTAGTTTTTTCATAATAGCTAATGCAATTTTGAACGTAGGTACTTGGAATTTGTTGAGTATTCTCATAGGTAGTTTACTGACGTGGTAAACTTTTGGAACGGCTTATCAGTATAATACATTTTATTATATTGAGATTCGCTCAGATTCGTATTTTCTAATGAAATATCATTGCATTCAAATCTTAATTATAATAAACCACTAATTTCTACGAGGACCGAAAGGATGAAGGAATAACGTCCGGAATCGACCTTCCAATTTTCTTTAAGTAAATTTTTAGTAAACACATGTAATATGAAACACCATTATGAGATGTTTACGATCACATCAAACTATTTAATATAAATTAACTTACTAACACACGCTTATTAATTATTAATTAATCATTTTAATATTATTTATTATTTATTGAAATTTACGCATTTTAAATTAAATCTGTGTTACTATTTTGTGTACATTTTAGACGAAAATATTAATAATAATTTCAAACCAGAATATTATTGTGATTTTACTGAAGATTTTCGAAAACAAAAGAAAAACAATCTAATGTCAAAGAAAATTAAACGAAGAATAAGGGAAGAAGGACCGTCAGAAGAACAGGAAGAAGAATGGGAAGAAGAACGGGAAGAAGATCGGGAAGAAGAAAGGAATGAAGAACAGGTAGTAGAACAGAGAGAAGAATATGTAGAAGAACTGGTAGAAGAATACGAAGAAGAACAGGGAGAAGAACTGGAAAAACAGGAAGAAGAATACGAAGAAGAACAGGGAGAAGAATACGA
>JABCUB010000016.1:0-44205 GCA_013282895.1 Eriosoma lanigerum | reverse complement strand
AGAAGAATACGAAGAAGAACAGGGAGAAGAATACGAAGAAGAACAGGAAGAAGAACTTAAGGAAGAATGAAATGAAAATTGATAATATTTTATTCATATAAATTATTAATTGTTTTATTGTGTATCGTGTATCGTGTTCGTGAAGGTATGTAGATATTCATAATTTAATACGTTATTCGGATTATTAACTGTACCTATTAATTAAAATTAAATTTACTGAAATTTATTATAAAAATGTATTAAATAAAAGACGATTTTATTAGTCAATACGCAAAAAAATATAAACGCATATTGAACGAGAGAGCTCTGCACTACCTTAATGTAATATTTGGGTTTTAGATCAATCACTATTATGGTATTTTATAAAAAATAAACAATTAAGTACCAATAAAATATTTTACTTTCTTACGTGATCGCTAATTGTTGCTTCAAAGATTTTGTTCTCTATAAGCGGACCAATGTGTAGTAAAATTATGATAATATGATAAGAACGTACTTCTAATATTATAAATACAATTTATATGAAACCTTCAACGCGTTTTTGTGTAACGTAACTTAAAGGGGCGGCGAGGGGAGGGTATCACTCGTACTGATCTTTATTGATCGAAATTATTATATTTAGTAAATATTATTTAATTAATTGCAATAAACGTATATTTGCACGCTAAATGCTAATAAAAAGTTTTAATATCAATATGTACAACATTTTTGGTGCATTATAACAATTTATTCGGGATATAATGGACTGTATAAAAAATTGAAATTAATTGGTAACAAATAAATATTCACGAATGTGATTGATAAGTTGTCGGCCTATACTATTAAAATATTATGATAATAATTAATTATTACGGATCACAGACCACAGTGGTATGCTGCCAGCAAGGATAATAATATTAATTATATATTACGTTACGCGTTATTCTCAAAACTGCATATAGACGTAACGTGATGAATATTTGTGGAAGTGCTGTAGCGCCCAAGCGAAAAAAATTTGGGGAATATAAAGTACTTCAGTGGCGTACATAGGGGTACTGCAGACACTTTAGGAGTACTAAAGGGCTGAAGACCCTTGAGGAAACCCATTGACTGTGTAATAACTCAAAAATAAAATTAAAATAATTAGTGGTGGGAGGGATAGTGGGGGATATATATATATATATATATGGTATGTTATATAATATTGTAACGGTACTGTCTGTCTAGCGAAGGTCCGTCGACTAGTGGAAACCTGAGGATATAGTTGGCTAAGCTATCTCTACACTAGAAAACCTAAAGTTCTCTATTTAATTTATATAGCCCCACAGAGACTCCCATGGCTCGTATTTAATCTCGATTCAAATAAGTAACTCTCAATTTAGCAACATAATGGAATGTATATATTTAGCAACGAAATACCTATGTTATTATATATATAAATCATACACCTGATATCTGGATCCAAGCGATTGACCAATGGAAATGCGGATGACAGGCGGAGACGACGCGCACAGGCAACAATTATTTAAATAAAATATAAAATTATTTAAGTACAAAATTATAATTTGAACCTCGCGCAATCACGGAAATAAGTCGACCCCCGTATTTATTTGTTTATATTATTCTCGTGTTGTATTTTACGTCTCCTCACAGTGTCATACGTACTGTGATCGACCGGTTAAGAATGTATGCCTAATATGTGGGTTGAGTTATTTAATTATGAGTTATTACTTTCCCTCGACGTTGTGAGGGTTTCGAAAATCGTGAGATCGAAGATATCCAAGATAAATATATATTTTTTATTGTTAATTAAATATATGTATATATTGTTTTAACTATTTGTAAATATGTTAGTGATAATTATATTATTGTAATATAACCGTATGCAAACGTAATGTCTTAACTCCGCGAACGCGCTCCGATGTAATTATTTCCGTGATTATTTCAACGTAAATAAAAAGATCAAAGCTTACGTAATAAAAGACACTCGTGACACGTCGGAATACCAATAAGTTCACTAGAATGATATAATATGTATATGTACGTTGTATATATGTATGTTGGCTGGGTTGTATGGTCAGCACTCGCGGACAGCGTGCGGACGGACTTTGTTGGTCAGCTCTCTCGCAAAATGGACTGTATGGAGTGTAGTACGTGTAATGTCCCCACGTCGGTGACAAGATTTCAAGGTTGACTGTCGGTGATTCTAAAGGGTCCTATTTTAAGGGAAGTGTCCTTCGGGGAATCTAACTGTAAACGTTCTTTGATTAGCCGACAGTTTTTTTACCGTTATTTTTATAAGTCTTAATTGTATTACGTTTGGGGATTGTATAATATAAAATTCTTACTGTTCTTATAAAATAAAATTGTAAAGGGATTGTAATTTATGTTTGTGGAACCTGACGGTATTCCGACTTGCTCGAGTTTATTTATTGTACATATGTATAATAAATTCCATCAATACATATGTACGTTCTTATTTCTAAAGTCTACCATACTCATACAATAGTGGTGCTTTATTGTTGGTCATCGACTTGCTATAAAATATATGATGATATGTGCTCAATGCTCATATCATCACAGCTGTATACTGTATTATAGGTATATTTTTAGTAACCATACTAAGATTAGTAACACCGAAGACATAAATAATTAATTTATTAATAATAATAAAAAAAACCGTTATATACTTTAATATATTATCATTCTTCATATGTATTCTTTAAAGAACTTTTTACAAACATTTTCTAGAATGCAATAAATATCCTCTAAAATGTACAAAAATAAAAAACAATACAAATTTAATCAAATTTTAATTCAAAATATTGTATATAATGATTAATGAATTAAAGGTTTAATTAATTACTCTAATTAATAATATAATACTATAATAAAAAATAAACTAAAATATACCTAATACAATCCTTTAACTTTTCAAATAAATATGACAATTATATAAACTTTTCAGTTAACTTAACTAATAAATTAGACTCCCATATTCATGGGAAATTTGATCTTCAGCATTAAATTTATTAATAATTTTTTAAACATACTGTGTATACTTTATTTATATACAATCTAATTTTTTTCAGAAACATTAATTTTTTTTATTTTAGTTCAATTAAATATAAAATTACATTTTTTTACATTTGAATTACAATGAAAAACAAAAAATAAAAAGCGCAAAGGTCAATTTCGGAAGTTCCTCCTTCGTCTCTTCGTTCCTCGGACAAATAAGTGGCTTCTTATATTTATTAAAATTTGAATACAATGATATTGCATTTAAAAATAGTATTCTGAGTGAATCTCAATATATTACAATATAATATTATACTAATAATCAATTCCAAAGTTTTACCACGAGTGTAAATATCTTATGTAAATATTCAAAATAAATTTCAAATCCCTACGATCAAAATTTAAGTAGTTATCATTTCATGATAATAATATAAACTCAGTCATGATTTTTAAAATATTTTGTAAATAGATTACATAGTATAAGAGTAGGCTAATATAAGAAATTCATACCGTTAAACCAAAAATTGAAAAAAATTCAAAGCTCTATATTTAGACAAAAAATTTACCAATCCATTCCAAAATTTTACGAAACGTAAATATTACTTATGTTAGAACTCAAAAAAATGTTCTAGTCCATACGATCAAAACGTAACTAGCTATTACGAAATAGAAAATTACAAATTACAAAAATCGTAATTTTTCCGTTTTTTGGTAGTTTTTCTTCTCCTAGTGAAAAACTTTTGAGAAATTCGAAAAATGAGCTAAATAAAGTACCAACTAGATGCAATTTGCTACAGAAATCTCGCTCAAAATCTATATTAGCTTGTTTATTAAGTAATAATTATTATTAACTTGTATGGACTGAAGAAGTAAACTATTCTACAACAATTTCAAGTAATATAAATTATTATACAAAAGGAAATTAAAATTCTAAAATTCTATAGTATAACTCATTTTTCAATAATGGATTAATCTTGTATTATTTATTACTTAACATATTATTTACATTTTACTATGATAATAAATAAATTGTATTTCTATTAAATGCCATTTTAATAAACTTATGGTACGCAGTTGCACTTGAATCAAATGTTGATTGTGTTTATAATTTTTACTAAGCGACATCTAAAATAGGTATTCAGAATATTTCTTATGTAGGTACCATAATGGTAATATTTTTATGTACATAAAATATACCCAAATTTAAAGTAAAAATGCTGTTTTAAATATTTTTCATATATATTATATATTAAATAATCAAGAACAAAAAAATTATACTTTATAGGTACATTCGTACTAATTATTATTCATTAAATATATATTGTTATAATTGTTATTTTTCGATGCATTATTTTTCAATTAATCTTATGGGGATTTCACAAATACTTTTTGTTTATTTAATCAAATTTAATCAAAACAAATAAAACAACTATTAATTAACCTATTATGTTTTTTTTTATAATATTTGCTAGTTATATAAATAACAAATTATTGAAGTATTAATGATTGACCTCCTATTATTGCCGCAGCATTAAATTTATCAATACTATCTTAAAAAATTACTACGTATGTTCACAAGACACAGTACCTATTAGTATAAATAATTATATATTTTTTAAAAATAATTTAATATTAACAAATTGAAAGTTAAAATCTTGCTTTAATAATATTTTCCATTATGTAAATATATCGTCTGAAAATTTCTTTTTCACATGAAGATAAAGTAGTTAGACGAGAAGGAAATTAAAAATTTAATATTCATTTATGACCTAATTGTAACAGAATTGTAACACACACCGCCTAAATACACAAGAAAATCGTAAGACTAACATAACATCTTCCATTATTCTTATGTATTGGTTCTATAATTATGTGTGTTTTTTTTATAATTTTCGGGTAGAAATAATGGCCAGATTACAACAAGTATGATATGTCTTCGATAGAAAATTGCATCCATTTGGTACTTTACTTAGCTTTTTTTTTTAATATCTCAAAAGTTTTTCTTTGGGAGAAGAAAAACTAACAAAAAATGACGGGAAAACGTCAAACTTTACAGAAATCGTAATTTTAATAAATTGTTTTTAGTTTCAAAAACTAATGTAATTTTGAACGTAGGTACTCTACATTTTTTTTTTTTGAGTTTTCACATATATAGTTTACAGACGTGGTAAACTTATGGAATGAACTATCAGTATAATATATTGTATTATAATGAGTTTCGCTCATTATCGTATTTTCTAATGCAATATCATTGCATTCAAATCTTAATTATAATAAACCACTAATTTCTCCGAGGACTGAAGGGACAAAGGAGGAACATCCAAAATATGAATAAAATGAAAAATATTCATGAAAATAAAATTATGTATTATAAAGAAATGTAATATATGTATTATATTTAATTCTAAAATACATAATTATTTATAAATTTATTAGTTTGATTTGTATTCTATATAGTATCATTTTTTTTTCCATTTCATATTGATCTATTTTATTCATAAACATAGCTGCATATACTGCCTCTCATTATGTCTTATTTAGTATTTATTATTTTATCGTGAGATAAAACTAGTTGTCAATAATTGGCTTTGTATAGGTTAATAATGACAATAATATTGTAGCACATTTTAATTATTATTTTGATGTTATGGTTACTCGAAGATGGCGTACTACAAACTATAAAATACTGTTATATTTATTGATGCATTATGTACGAGTATGAAATTATTAAATTAAATTATTACATTAAATTATGTAATGAGTGTTAATATAATTACTATATAAGTATATTTTATACTTGTATTTTATTTATAAGGTAGAATATATTGTCTTACAATGTATATTTTTATTTTCGTCTAGCCAATAGACATAAAGAGAGAAAGTTCGGGGATCCTACGCACACTAACGATCATTTACGTTTCATACAAACACACCTTATAACGTAAACAAAACAGAAAATTTGCCTAAACATAAATGACTGCTTCCAATTCCCTTAATTACTTACACCAAGGCAAGGCCGTATCCAAAAATAATTTTTAGGGTGATCCAAAATGTGTTTATTGAAATTTTACTGAATTTAGGTTTTAAAATGTGGTTAAAAATTTTAAAAATTTAAACTTATAATAAGTTCTTTTAAACATTCGTAAAATACTGAAGAAATTTCGGGGGGGTCCGGTCTCCTTGGACCCTCTCACTCAGATACGGCCTTGCACCAAGGTCTTCTTATAGGTAGAAGATTAAAGAACCAGTGCGCAAGTGAATCTACAAGTACATCTAGCCGACGCTACTATGAAAATGACGAACGAATCATAACCCGGTAAAAACGATGATAAAAGCGGCCACCCGTGACAATTATTGCGAAGACTTGAAAAATCGCCGTAACGAAGTCACTGACACGCTCGACCAGAAGCATATTTATATATTTACCACTTGTAGGTCTGTAGGTCTGTTTTCGTATTTTATGCCTAAAAGAAGGAAAACAATTGATTCCTTATTTTCAAACCACGATACTGAAAGATGTTTTAAAATTCTAATAAATAGACATTCGTTCGAAAATGACGTCAAATTTCGGGAGTTTTTCATATTAGCCTTATAATTCTGAACATTTACGTACTAATTCAATAAAAAGTTTATCTTCTTGAGATGAAAATACTATTGCCGACATATTGACGCGAGCGAACGGTCGCGCTACACTACTCTCGTTGCGAGTCGCGACGACAAATTATTTGCCGCGTGTAGGACACCAGCCAATGGGAAACGCAAATAAACAGTAGGGTGCGACCTGTCGTGCGTTGAACATCGTATCTTTAATGCACACCTGAGCGTTTTTTGTACTAGAAACCGTTCTCTAGTATTTCGCCATCACTCGACAGTACCGTATACATGTTGAGAAAAAAAATGGAGGTATGCAGGAAAAAAAATCATTTTCGCGTAGTTTGTATATATAAAGTATATCTTAAAAAAAAGATGATATTGGGTACACAATTAAGATTCACTAATAGTCGACTCACACGCGAGATATTCTATAGATATTTCAATAATCTTCGAGTAAATAATGAAAAATTCTTTAACTACTTTCCAAATTTCCGGATATTTTTTTATTTCCCCGATAAATAGCTCAATGTCAAAACTCTCTTTCGTCCATAATTTTTTCTTGTTTTTTATATGTTTTGCGGCAAAGTGACGCTCGTGTGCACTACACAATATGAAAAAAACGTATATAGAAGCCCCGCAAATGCGAGTGCGGTGCCTCGTGGACCTGCGTAACACAATCGTTCGCAAGTTGACGCGTGATATTATATATTATATTATATGAAAATACCTAGTTCTAAGACTTTTACCAGTTGAAGCAAAAACGTAAAATAAAATAAACTCGCCTTGGTAATTAATTGAATTGATTAGTGTTATAGTAATTTATAAAGGAATTTTAATGAAACAATTTTGAACGAGTTTAGATTAATATTTTATTATAAAATAAAGTCTTCATTACTAATATAATGAATTTTTATAAAGCGGGATTAGATAAGTGCCTCAGACGGTAGGCTAGATTAACTGAGATGTTATTTGATAGGCTGTTGTCTTGGAATAATCTTTAGTCGTCTATATATATATATATATATATATATATGTTGGACAATGTAATTCCACAGACAATACCCATGTTATTTTTTTTTGGCATTAAAAACTCATTGGTAATCCTAATATGGTAATTAAAATTCTTATGTAGTTTAAGATGGTTTGACGTTTTTTTGAAAATGTTTGGGTCTATGGGTTATGGGTATATTAAAATTTTCATTTTATTAAGTTTTTTTAGACAATTTGGAATGTTTATCAGTTTTCTCGTAGGAATCTACATAAACCTCACTATACGTCTATACATTTGTATCGTACAATAATTATTATTATATCAGACAATACTAATTAAACATGTAGTATAACAACAAATTATTTTATATTATTAAAACATATAGGAAATATATAAATTTGTACCTTTATAATAGTAATATTATAAAATAACAATTAAACTAATAATGATTTATTGACTATTATTGACCCTATAAATTTATTGTTATTAGTCCTTCAAATTATTTTAAATCTATACAAATATGAAATATTTATGTGTAGGAAGATTACATAATTGGTTTTTTTTTAAATAATATTACATTAACAATCGAGTTTTAGAAATATTGAATAAACGTGTACCTATATATAATATATTTTACAGACAAATCCTAATTTTTTTAGTGTTTATTTATAATTTTTGTATATTACTAAATAAAAACAATAATGTAATTAAATGTAACTTCTATTTCAGAGCTTCTAACATAATATATTATAACCTCGTTAGATGTTCTAGTTGAGACTATTAATTTTGACAATTAATGCAAACAATTTAATGTATCATTTCAATTATAATATTACTTTGTATTACATATAATTAGTCAATTAAATTTGATTACAATACAAATAGTCTAAACATAATTACAAATTAATTAGTTCAATATGACAGTTATTTTGTTATTTTACATATATAATGTTTGCGGGTTAGAGATTCTTCCACCAACGTCCAACTGCAGTTTTTGATAATTCATCATTTTGAATAATTCTACCTATTATAGTAAGTATGATTTTCCTAACATATTGTCTTATTTCCACTCATTTTTAAAAATATGTTTAAAATTATTGTTATCTTTTACAACAATGTTTATCTGTAATATAATATTTATAATTATATATCTTACACAATTACTGTGGTTTATTTGTAATTAAATATTTATACTTGGTTGCACCAATAATTTACATGGACATAAACTCATTTAAGTGGAGTTAAGATTAATGCTGTTGATAAACTATAATTTGAATTTTACCTGTTATTAAAAATGTACTTTTTTTATTTCACAAGTTAAATTACAGATCCATTTATAGCTGTGTAAAAATCTATGTATAGTTAAATTTTATTATCAATGTTTTGCGTAATTGTGGTTCTTTACTAAAATTAATTAAATCTTTTTAAATTGCATTAAATAATAAGTATGTCATCAGATATGTCTGATTTATTCAATAACCAATAGTAAATAACGTTTGAGCAACACCCATAAATTTAACACACGTTAAGAAAAATTGTGAGACAAGTTTGGTGCAACCTGACATTAGTATTTTATAAAATTAAATATAAATCTGGTTAATATATTATATTAATTATAGTATCATAGTATTATTATGCATTGCTTTTGAATTAATATTTAATGTTCAATATTATACATCTTTAATTGTTACAGATTACAATATTAAGGAGAAATTTTCACCAATAACACAACTCAAATTTCTTTTAAACATTTTCTAACAACTGTACATATTATAAATTGTGTAAGAAACACACCAAGTCTCCTTGGTGGTTTACACTTGTGAATTTTATCAAAATTAAGTAAAAATAATTTTAAGAGAGTTTTATTTTGTTAAACTTATCATATACAATTATACATTAAGTAATATTAAAATAATACGAAACATTGTTAAAAAATTATTCTATTTGTATACAGTACTATTTTAATATAATATGTGATTTATTTTTACATACATACAAGCAAAGTAAAAATTTTTATTTATAACACCAATTCTATAATATTTACATTAAGACATTTTCTGATGATCTAACTTGAGATTCAATGGTTTAAGCATTAAATAAATGGATATTTCTATTTAATATGTTTGAATATGTGAACATTTTCATAACATACATTAATATTGTGCATAAAAAAAAAATAAATATTATTTTACGTATTATAAATATAACTTTTAATAATAATTAGTAAAAACTAATAGAAATGTAAGTAAACTTAGTGAATAAATAAACATAATTGGTGTGTTTATTGCTGTAAAAGTAAATTCTTTATTTTCTTAAAGGAACAATTTTTTTGAATAAATATGTCTTAAAATTAATATTAAAAGTATAAGATATAATGGTGTTTTTAATCTAAAATACCCAACTTATTTTAACTTTAATTAAATATGTGGATAAATACTACAGTAAGACATTAATTAATTACTAATTTTTAAGATTACTTAACATCTATAGTTTAACATACACTATACTTATATTACTATAACATATTATATAAAATTAATCAATTGAGTTAATTTCAATGATGATTTACATATTTGAAGCTGAATGCCTTGATTTTTTATATCTGAAAAATAAAAAACTTAATATAATATGTCTCCATAAGTCAATAGAATAATGTAAAGTAATCATAAATGTGAAACATAAATAATTATAATATGTTATGGAAAAAAATAATATGAAAACTATAAAATAAATAATGCTATTATATGAGTTGAAATGGGTGAATTATTAATAAATCATATATAAAATAATTATAAATATTGATCAGAATTTGCATAACTTGAACAATATTAATATTTGCATTATTTACAATTGATTACAAATATATGAGTTATTTCATATATAATGGTGTTACTATTATACCCATTTAATATTTTAATACATTTAATGGATATAAAATTAACAAATCAATAACCACAATGTTAAATTAAAATAGAAAATAATTTTAATAAATATTTTAAATATTGATTCATGAGAAAAAATATAAAGGATGGATATTATTGTAAAGTCTTTGATATCATTATCAAGTAAATGTATTTTGTAAAACTTTTTATAAAGTACCAATTGTATTTGATTGAATTTAATTAAAAAATTAATTTTGAAATTTTTTAGATTTTACTTGTAAACTATATTTTATAAGTTAAATTTTAGCAATACAGTAACTACTTTAACTAAAGAAACATTATGCCTATTATAATTGTTAATACTTGAAAACAACAATTATAATAATATGTAAAAAATGACAAAAGTAATATTAGAAAATTATTAAATATTAAAAAAAACATAAAGATATTAATATATTAACTTACTAATAATACAATGAAGTCACTTTATTTATTATAATAAATATATGTATTAAATTTAATTGATTCTGCAATTTTTTATTACTAGAATATTATTCCATCACAATTCTTTATCTGAAAAATAACACAATTTGTATTATATGACAATAAATAATAGTATTAAATAAATATAAAGACTTAATGATTACATATTAAATATTAACATATATACACTTCAATGATATGATTTTATATAAGTAGTATTTTAAATATAAAAACATTTAATGGTTAAACTAAGAAGATAATAAATTCTATATGTTATGCATTATACTATGTTTTATACACATAGTGAAATTATTTATTTCATTAACAATATCCATATTGTAAACCATTAAAATTCATTATGTAATTTTAAAAAAAAACATTGTTTCTTATAAATAGTTGAATACGAATTATGCACATAATTATGACATTTTAAACTATTTTATTATTATTATATATACTTAATATATTATTTTATAATTTAATAAATTATTTTAATGATAAAAATGTTACAAAATGAAAAGCTACCATTAATTTATTTTTAAGATAAATACTAGTCATTATATTTTTATTTTAATGTAGATTAATAAATACATTTAAAAATTAAAAATTATAGACATTTAATATTGTACTTTAGTTAAAATATAATAACAAAATTACACAAATATTAAATAGGTACTCGTATATATGTCATTTGTGTAATCATTTATTGAGTACCTAATTTATTATTAAATTAATCACAAAAAGTTAGTATTTTATTTTTTATGAATTGTATTATTTATATTATGCATATGTTAAAATATTACAAACATTACTTTTAACATTTTAAAACCATTTAAACAATAATAATAATAGTGTTGTAATATTATTAAAAAATTATAAAATACTTTTAACAAAAATAAATATATAAATAACTATATAATGAAATTAACAAATTTACTGATTAAACTATAATCAAAAAATATTTTTAAGGATAATAATTAATTATCAAAGATTAGATACATTCATTTTTAGACAAGTTGATGTATTACTTAATATTATTAACAATTAATCAACAACATTCTCACAAGTAATAATGAATATTTCTGTTCTACTTATATTCAATTCTAAATTATATAAATATCAACCAATTTTTAAGAAAATAATTTTTTTGCTGTTTTTAAACTCATTGTATTGTTATTAAGCCACTGTTAATAAAATATCTAGTTATTCACATTATATTATAATAAATATTAAAAAATAATACTGTTTGTATAGGAACATATAATGTTAATAATTTGTTTTATATTAAAGAATAATATAATATGTTATCTGGTTAAATGTCATTTACTAACAACATACTAATATTTTTTCATATTTCCATATGACGTATCAAATAGTTATTTTATTGAAATGGTGCTTAGCCGAAAGTATGACATATTTGTAGTTTCATAGTTTTCATTTCATTAATCCATTTGGAACCAAACATACAATAATCAGGACTGAAAACCAAACTATTTTTAAAAAACCAGAATGTATAAATTTGCATATTTATTTAATCACTAAATAGTTACTTTTTGTAGCACAACCTTCGGTAAATTTGAAAATTATCGTACATTTTGACAAACGATAAGTAACGCATGTTAATGTCATACACAAACAGTATGCACTTAATTGTTAATTTCTTAAAACCAACGAGTATGACTTCAATTGTTTCATCTATGTATTTTCTACAAAAAAATAAGTAAACAAATATTTATTTTTATTAGGTAAGTATATAATGTGTTTGATAAATATAAACAGTGGTGAAGCGAACTATGTTTATGAGAAGCAATTGCTTTTAGGTATTTAGAATAAGTTGGGTGGTTGGGGTACTAGGGTAAGTACAAGTCTGTATTTTTGGGTATTTGTTAATTTTATAGACGTAAAATATAATTCATATTCTTTTAAGATACGTATAGAGCTAAAAGAAGAATGCTAGAAGAGTAGGAGAGGTTTGCATTAATAGGTCGCTTCTTTGAAATTTGAAATTTGCTTCACCACTAAATGTAATTATTTATACATTATTATAATATTCTTCATTAAAATTATACTAATTTTAATGCTTATAATGTATGTTAATAGAATGGACATAAACACTAGTAGAATAATAAAAATAAAATTTCCAAACATTTAAAAATTAATTGTCAAGTTTAAGTAAACATTAAATGTTATAAAGTAACTTCCCACGATTTATGATAATTGGTTGAAGTCAAATATCTTAGAAAAGTATAACTTCCAACTTTACTTTCATAGTAATCATAGTCTACTGTATAGTCTTGTTGTGATAATGACATAAACATTATTAGTTATTAAAGGCATTGTAATGGTCCGCTATCTGTCTTATTCACTAAATACGAACAACCGTCGTTAGTTCTAGTGAAATCCAGAGATGTGGCTAGGCTTTCTCTATACTAGAAGATCTAAAGTTCTTTTTTATAGTCTCTACTAGAGACTACTAAGACTCATATTTTCACTTTGGATTTAAATAACTTAATTCTTGGTTAAGCAGTACAAATGTTATAATATATAAAATAATATACATTGATACACCTGAAACTGGAACCAATCGATGATCAATGGTATTCCAGACAACACGCACGATAAATAATTAATATACAAGTAATACCATTGATTATATATACTAGTATATATAATCAATGGTAATACGTAAAATAATTTGATGTAAGTAGGTAAAATGAATGTGTAACTTACGCTGTAACGGTAGTGTGTCGAATGGGTATGTTTTAATTATCAAAGTCATATTTACGTGAAATACTGTCGGTACATTTTGTCTAGTCATCTCCCTCTAACATACGTTCTGGGATTGTCTTTCAAATATTTTATGCTGGTTGGGCACAACATCATAGACTCAAAAAATTAATATATTTGTAGTTTTATTTTTATAATTTCCTAGATTTAACAATAAACACAATTATTCATAAGAGGCCCCTGGCTTTCTTTGTTTTTGGGCTCGTCGGTTTCTTGATTAACCTTGTTGATTTTTACTTTTGAGTCTCATGTATTCTCAGGGTGTAATATTGGATAACTGTATTCAAATTATTTTAGAATTGTATATAAAAGCTACGCATAAAATTGTTTAAATTTCATTAGTTATTCTATTGATTCTTATTGTTAAAATTATAAATTAAACTCATAATATTATCTTAATAAAAATATATATATATTATAATATTAATATGTACAATAGGTAATTGTATATTTAATAGTAGTTAATAGTTATCAGTTTATCACTATTTAGTGCATCACAACGAAAATTTCAGATCTAGTTTGTTTACGCGGGGGATAAAAAAAAAAAAAGTGTTCATACCACGGTTATATATAGAAATTAATTAATTTATCTACGACCGTGGTATATCCTTGAATAAATATTTTAAATATGGCACGAGTTTTATTTTATTTTTAATAGTAATTATAATATGAAGATCATTAGAATGTTCTAAAAAGTAAAAAGTAAAACGTTTTTACGTTGATGCAAAATTATAAACATAAACACAGTATAGGTATAAATTACACTTGGATAATATTATGATGGTTCTTAGATAGATCGATCGATCGTAGATATAATATTTATCCCGTCCGTGTTATATATCAAAATTATAAATTAAGTATTTTAAACACTTTTTGAATATAACATATAATCAAATACCCTCTGAAAATTTTTGCTTGCTACTGTCTTGTAACTACGATTATCCATACAACTTAATTGCATACTTTAATAGGTATATTATTATATATAGGTCAACTAGTAAACGGCATAGCGATTTCGTCTTTGCGTAGGTCGCCAATATTATCTTATGTTTGTTAAACAATACAAAGTTAATAGAATTAATTATTTTTATGACATAAAGTAGATACATATTTGAGACAATGATTATTCGAAAGAGTACATCCCAGGTGGGTTCAATGTGAACACAAATAATGCTGACTCCATAAGGTCAATGCTAAAATCCACATTTTTCCAAAAATACATAATTTAATAGATAGTAATCGTGATATATCTTCTGTTTATTTTCACCAATAATAAATTAATAACATATTAAATGACACACATATACGTAGAGCACAAACACATATTCAGACGAATACACGAACGTCTTGTTTCGTTTATTCCTCCTCATAATATAAAAAAAATTCTCTCTTTTAAAACTGAATTTAATAATTGTTCCTTTTTTTATGTTTTTTTTTTTCTTCATTTAGATATATCGGCATATCATTAATGTCCCTTTGTCGTCCTCGAGCTATCCGTTGTCTCTTATTATTTTCAAATGTTGTTACATTTATGATTTCTATATATTTTAATATTGTATACCTAATGGCTAATTATATATCCTACAATAACTCCTACATTATATAATAAGTACGTATGATTTTTTAAATATTTTCTTATTTACCTATATACTGTCTTCTTCTATTTCAATTAATTCTATCGTTGAATCTAATTACTTTGATATTTTTAGCATATTAGATACCTATCTGATTATCAATTGTTACTAAACTTTTTATTTTTATTGTGGTGTTTTGTATTTTACTTAATTTATTTATTATGCTCGTCAATAGCATCAATATTAGCTAAATGTAATTGTGAGGTGAAAGTGAAATCAAAATTGTTTGAAATATTATTTATACAATTATTTGGTTTTAATATTTGACGCGGTCGACGGTTCGTTTTTTCTGTATTTAAATATCATACAATTGTGGGGGTCTAGAATTACTACTATTTTAGTTATTATTATTATAATTTCTATATTACTTGGGAAATTATCGTCTCTATTGCAATTATTAATGGAATTATTATCGTAATATTATTATATATCTTGTATTAAACCTAACTATATCTAACTATATATGTATTTAAGTTAGTGAAATTGTATTACTTATACTTCATTTGGGTGGGTATCTATCGATAAAATGTAATAAAATTTATATTGTATTAATATTATTTTTAATATTCGTGTAAATAAATGAATCGTTTGGAGAATTTTGAAGTGTTTGAGGTTTGAATAATGAGGGGATGTTAAATATTGTATTGTTGTAGTCTATTGTAGTGTTTTATTTCGAACGAACTTGGCGCCACTCTATAGACACTCGTAAAACTGTATAAGCTTAAAGCAAACTTAATATTTTTTTTAAATCGATTTGTATATTTGCTCATGTACGATGTGCAGAGTGCAGCTGGTGTTTCTAAATGTTGTAAACATGTTATTGTTGTTTTGTGCCGTAATAATTAAAATTTGTAATTAATACTGAACATATTTATTATAATAGGTACATATATGAAACGCAATGACTTTCTAGAAAATGTTGATATTGATATATAGATACATAATATCAGTCTTGTAAAAAATACTTTTAAAATACATAAAAAAAAAAACTAATTGAATAAAAGTATTCGTTTATTAATATTAAATATGTTAACGGATGCTTAAAAAAAATCAAATATACCGAATAAGTTTACCCAATTGAATATAATTAATACTTAATAGTAGTACTTTATACAAAAAATAATTGTTACTGTCATGACGGTGAGTCCTACTGTACATTGTACAAACGTTGATACTAATTTCGATTTTCTAACGGACTTGCAAATTATAAGGAAAATTTTGATACCGATTTTGTCTTTCTAGTGAAACATAAGTGGGCCACATGAAGTTAAATGTGATAAAAGATTTACCATAACACAAGATTTAGAAACGAATACACAAGAGGCATCGACATATCTGCAAACAAAATAATATGTATTATTAATTTGAAAAAAAATAACATGCATAAAATAATTCAAATAGTCTACGTTTTCCAATGGTTTATATAAGAATATGTTATGTGCTGATATACGTGCACGAAACTGGCGGGCTTTTCTGCAAGTATACCTCGCGACGACGGGTGACTTTAACAATACTTCTATTCTATTCCAGAATATTCGTCCTCGCGAATGTCTAGAACAATCACCGCACAGAAGATAAAAGTCGCCTTCCTTAGGTAACGAGTTTTAAGCCCGGCGCCACACACGACGTTTGTTTTTCCGTTGGTTTCCTTGCGAGGAGCTGTGATGGCTACCGTGTTGGTTGTGGTGATTGCAAAATATGACGTCACTGCGGTTTTAGTCGCGTGAACGTATGCTGAAATTTGGCGATTGAACACGTGCTATTTTTCTGATAACCGTGTTCGATAACAATCTGTAAATTCAGCCTAGTAACGCGCAATGTATGATGCTAACATCGCACGAAGGAACCGTCACAACATCAAATCATTGATTAATTATGTATATTTTAATTATTATCGAATGCACAGCTTGCTTGAATCCACCGACAAAACAAATGTCGTATGCTCTGAGCTTTAGTGACGACGTGTTGCCGTTTATAGACGTGGTCGTGGAATCTTATATTTTTTTGTAATCGAATATACACGTATACCTTCCGCCATACGTATATACGTCTTCCATGATTAGAGTGATTACACCATAAGTTTTAACAATTATAAATAATCACGGGGTGTGTAAAGTTAAACAAATAGGTATACATTGTACGCAGGTCCGGATTGGCCTGGCGAGTTATCGAGGAAATCTCAGTGGGCTGGTAGGAAAATGCATTAACATAGTAATATATTAAGTTAGTTTCACTCAGAATCTTAATTGTAATAAACCATTAATTTCTCCGACGATCGAAAGGACAAAGGAGGAACGTCCAAAATCGAACTTCCCGCATTTTTGTATTTTATTTTTGGTTTCAGTGGACTGTATACTACGTTTTTATCTTGTATTTTACACCGGCGTTAACGTCAATTATATTTACTGAGAAATAATTTGTGTTTATTTGCTAAACGTTTAGTGAGCCACATACCAGCTCTTACAAACTGACATTTAATTGAAATAAATAAGTATCTACATTTATTAAATTATATGTATTAATTAATTCAATACATTTTAAATTGATCAAGTAAATAATATAGTAGGTAATTTAAATTAATTAATTAGTCAAGAAAATTTTTAAAAAATTGTATGTTATATATTTCTTATTTGATTCCAAAATGTTTTAATATTATAAAAATTGATGGTACTAAACTACTAACCATCAAAATACAAAATTAACAGCAACCACACAACAGCTGTGGTAATATGTTGACAAATTTTTAATGAACCAACAGCACATCGCACATAAGCAAATAAACGATTCGATTTTAATTTTAATTAATATTGTATTTACTTAAAGCCAATACTTTTTCCTACGTACCTACCTAATTTAGTAGACATCAGGTACAACGTTGCTTCGTTATAAAACTTATTATACTTAAAAATAATTTTTTTCGACTACAAAATCGGATAAAATTGATTATAAAATATTAATAAAATCATATTATTTATCAATAAAAGTTTATCTTTGGTAAATCCTAATGTGACCATCCCATATTATTTATCAAATTAATTTGCTTTTTAACAACATCTAAAGTTACTTTATACAATTCTAAAAAAATCAATACCTAGTAAAGTGGGTCTTACAAGATTTTTAACTACCATACATAACATTGGGAATTTAATTTTTTGAAATTCAATTATTAGGTATACAAACTAATCCAAATAATTTTAAATTTGAGCGATTAGCTGAGCTGTTATTCGTTTTACATTATCCATTATTTTTAATTTAATGCCTTTTAGTAAATATTTATATTAATTATCGAAGGAGTTGCTTCTATATCTATTATGAAAATATATTGATTATTATTTATTATACATTTTAGATTCTGAGCGAAGCGAAGAATGTATTGGTTTTACAAAGATGTTTTTTTGTTTTTTATGAATGAAGACACTTTTTCCAGTAAAATTAATGGTCCGATTACCACAAATAGGATATGCTTTCGGTTGAAAATCGTGTCTAGTTGGTACTTTATTTAGCTCATTTTTCGAATTTCTCAAAAAATTTTCCGTGGGAGGAGAGAAACTACAAAAAAATGATGAAAAATCGACAAAATTACGATTTCTGTTATTTTATTTTTTTTAATTTCGTGTTAACTAATTGAGTTTTGATCGTAGGGACGTGAAAATATTTTTGAGTTTCAATATAGGTAGTATACAAGTAAAGTAAAATTTTGGAATGAATTATTAGTATAGTGTATTATAATAAGTTTCGCTCAGAATCGTATTTTCTAATCAATATTATTGCATTCAAATCTTAATTATAATAAACAAATAATTTCTCCGAGGACCGCAGGGACGAAGGAGGAACGCCTAAAATCGACATTCCCACTTTTTCTTATTACTTCGATTTTAATATTAGAATTAGTCATCAATGATAAAGGTGTTGAATTACTTGTTATAAAGAATTTTTTTTTTTATTCTTAAATTATGTTTGTTCGCATGTTAGGGAATTACTTTGATTTGATTTTATATTAGAAAATTGGTAAAATTACGGTTTTCGTTATTTTAAATTTTTTATTTTTTATTATTAATTGAGTTTTGAACGCAGGAAGTTGAAAACTTTTTGGAATACTAATATAAGTAATATTTACATTTAGTAAAATGTTGAAAGTGATTGTTTTTTTTTTTTTTGCTAAATATAGAGCTTAGAATTTTTACCAAAAATGTTTGATATTAACTGCAGTTTTTGGTTTAACGGTATGAAATTTTTATAGAAGCCTAATCATATACTATTTAATCTATTTATAAAATATTTTGAAAGTCATGACTGATAATTTTTATCATGAAATGATAACTTCTTGAATAATGATCATAGGAATTTGAAATTTATTTTGCATATTTACATATGTAATTTACATTCGTTGTAAATTTTGGAATGGATTATCAGTATAATATATTGCAATACATTGAGATTCACTCAGAATCGTATTTTCTAATGTAATATCATTGCATTCAAATCTTAAGAGGGCGCAATAGTGGAAAAAAATGAATGTAAAAACATGTGAAAGTTATTCCAATAATATAGCTTACTGAGTGGTTTTAGAGTAAAAACACCTATGATCAAAATTATAGAGAGGAAGTATATAGTGAGACGTAAGAAGACCGATTTTTAATAAAAAATTTATTTATTTCAATATTTAATGCAAAAAAAAGTCTTTATTCAACATCAAATTATGACTATTGCAATCAATTTATCAAAATTTGGACTTCTTACGTCTTACTGTACACTTCTCTTCTAAAATTTTGGTAATAAGTATTTTTTCTCTAAAATCACTTAGTAAACCGTATTATTGGAATAACTTTTACATGTTTTACTGCGGATAAATAAAAAATCGGATCGTCATGTGCTGCTCTGACGTGTTAGCGGAAACATTTGATAACAGTGTTCTACACCGCCGCGCACCGCGCGCCGCTCCCCATATTTACACCGTAACTAGACGGCACAACATTTTACTACAACGGTGCCGCGGCCAGCGAACAACTACTGTATCATATTTATAAATAGTTTATTGAAAAAATAATTTAATAATATTATCGGTGTTTCTATTATATATAGGTATTTTGTTACTGTGATAAATTATCAGTGCATATATATAGTTATATTCACATCAAAATCAACATAAAATAAAATAAATCGAAAAACGTACTACAAAACAAAGTATAATAAAATATTATAATGTTATAGCGTCTTATTTATAGTCTTTTGAGTATGATTTTATGCTATGTTCACTGGCATACGTCATGTAACTTATAACTTTCAAAATATTTAGTAATTATTATTCAATATAATATTTAATATTTGTAATAAATTTAAATATGATTTTAAATGAATTTTCCCAACCTAAATAAACACATTATTTTAAATTATTTATTAGAAATTTACTAAAATACAACTAATTTTATATAAATATGATACGAGAAAAAAGCCCTAATATAAAAAAAAGTATTTATTCAACATTAAAATATGGAATATGTGATATTAATTTATCAAAAATTGGACTTCTTACGTCTTACTGTACACTTCTCTTCTAAAATTTTAGTAATATGTATTTTTACTCTAAATCTACTCAGATGACCAAATTATTTGAATAACTTTTACATGTTTGCTGCAAAAATAATTAAACTGGATAGTAATGTGTTACATTGGTGGGTTAGCGTAATTTACTAGAGTACAGTAATTTACTGAAATACAACTACACTGATATAAATATAATAAAACCCTAATATAAAAAAAATATGTATATATATAGTATATAAGTATCAAGTGTGCCACGGCTAAATATGGATTAGAATTATTGTGCCGTGAGGGAAAAATGCTGGAAAACGCTGCGATTAGCCTTTTATTTTTAATTGATGATATTTTAGATGAAAGGAAATCACAAAGTGTAGTGCAATAATTTTAATTGTAAAATCATACTTTTTGAGTTATTATTATTAATAAATATTAATTTAAATTTTGATATAAAATATACATTTTTTTTTTTTATGAAATTCATTACTACCTGTATTTATATAATTATATCAATGAAAAAATAAGTGAAAATGAATATTAACTCTCTAAACATAATATATATATATATATAATATAAAATATCTTATTTATTGAAGTGTTATATACTCTGAGATCGCGCACGATCATAGATATAGATAGGTTAAAAGAACCGCTGCGCCACGTCATCCGTAGACACTATAGTTATAGTTATCATAGTTATTCCTAAAATAACTATAATTTGCGACCGCACAGCACAAACAAAATGTTTAAAATAAAAATATTATAATCATATCGATATCACATATTAAAATATAATATACCTATATTTTTTTTAATCAAAATTATTTTGTATGAAATAAATATTAGTAAGTTACTAAGTTACTTAGTTATGTATTCTTACAATAAAAATTTGTGTCCAATATTATTTATATACTTTAAAAAGTAATAAGAATATAAATATAATTTAAGCTATATTGTATAATCGATTTTATGAACTCTATATTTATATACATATTTAGGCAAACAGTATCTCGCATTTACAATTAATTTGTGTGTACGCGCGCGATCATACTATAAGCAGTTTTGGAAAGACATAAATATATAACATTATCGAGGCCGTATATATACAGTCATATAATTACATAATGTGCACATTACGAACGTTCATGAAACAATAAAATGCGCTCTCGATTTGTGGTCTAACATCACCCGTATCAGCAGAGCGATGTGCAGTCGTCGCGTGCTTGCGCCGTTACAAAAGTAATGAAAGCGCATTCTATGATCTATTGCTTGCGTTCTCGTTTCGGTGTTGCGTCCTCTTAATAATTTCTCTCTCTCTTTCTCTCCACTAATTTCTCCGAGGACCGAAAGGAAGAAGGAGGAAAGTCCACAATCGGCCTTTCCCACTTTTTTATCTATATTTTTTACATAAGTTTTTCTAGAATCAGGAGTGGATTTAGGTAATAGGTGGCCCCTGGGCATGCATTGTGCCATTGTGGAGGCCCCTTATACATAAACAAGGAATTATATTTTTTTACTTATTAAGAAACAATTATTATCATATTTAGTTGTAGTAACAATTAATTATTTATTTAATAATAAATAACTATAAAAACAATCAAATCAGTATAAGTTATTTAATCATAATATTAAATGTAAGTAATTAAAAAAATAAATAAAAATAATAATGTCAAGTAATTAAAACTAAATGCCTGGAACTTTCTTGATATCATTTGTACAAAATTATTACCTTTTGAAAATCAAGTTTTCTTAAAATATCAGACTCCAAGCTCATTATTACTAGTTGATTGAGCCCGTCTCCGTTCATAGAAGTACGCAATCTATTTTCTATGTGCTTTAAATTAGAGTATGATCTTTCACAACTGCTATTTGTAATCATAAAAAGAAGATTAATACGAAGAACTATTTCAACATTAAGAAAACAATCTTTTACTTTCTTAATAATTAATATTTGATATATTAAATATTCTTGACTAATATTGTGAAATTCACTGTTTTCATCTTTAAAATGTTTATAAAATTCATTAAATTGAATAAGTTCGTTACATCTATAATTAGTTAGTAAAAATTAAATTTTTAATGTTCAAATAAACCCCATATAATTTAATTAAATATTTGTAAATATAAATAAAATATCTTTCTGTATTTAAATATCATACAATTGTGAGGGCTCCGAATTTATGGGGGTCTAGAATTATTACTATTATAGTTATTATTATTATTATTATTATTATTATAATTTCAATTACTAGGTAAATTATCGTCTCTATTGAAATTATTAATGGAATTATTATCGTAATATCAATATTATACATCTTGTATTAAACCTAACTATAGACTACCTATATATGTATTTAAGTTAGTGAAATTGAATCATTTATACTTAATGTGGGTGGATATCTATCGATAAAATGTATAAATATTATGTACGTAGGTATTATTTATATTGTATTTATATTATTTTTAATACTCGTGTAAATAAATGAATCGTTTGGAGAATTTTGAAGGGTTTGAGGTTTGAAAAGTGAGGAAGTGTTAAATACTATAGGATTACACAATCTATTTCGACCCAACATGGCGTTACTCTATAGACCCACATATAACTGTATAAGGTTAAAGCAAACTTAATATTTTTTTTAAATCGATTTGTATATTTCCTCATGTACGATGTGCAGAGTGCAGTTAGTGTTTCTAAATGTTGTAAACATGTTATTGTTGTTTTGTGCCGTAATAATTAAAATTGGTAATTGGTAATTAATACTGAACATATTTATTATAATAGGTATATAAAAAGCCATAAGTTTCTAGAAAATGTTGATATTGATATAAAGATACATAATATCAGTCTTGTAAAAAATACTTATAAAATACTTAAAAAAAAACTATTTGAATAAAAGTATTCGTTTGTTAATATTAAATATGTTAACGGATGCTTAAAAAAATCAAATATACCGAATAAGTTTACCCAATTGAATATAGTTAATACTTAATAGTAGTACTTTATACAAAAAATAATTGTTACTGTCATAACGGTGAGTCCTACTGTACATTGTAGAAATGTTGATACTAATTTCAATTTTCTAACGGACTTGCTACATCTAACTATATATGTATTTAAGTTAGTGAAATTGCATCACTTATATTAATGTGGGTGGGCATCTATCGAAAAAATGTTTAAATATTATGTACGTAGGTACTATTTTTATTGTATTAATATTATTTTTAATACTCGTGTAAATAAATGAATCGTTTGGAAAATTTTTTAAGGAATATTAATAAAATCAATAATATTTTAATTTATTATGTATGAAATTTTTTCTGACATAATATTAATGATATTATAAAATCACTTATAAATAATTTATGTTAACCACATTCTGTTATGTAATGTAGCGCCAAAAAAATATTTAAATCAAAACGTTATTAATTTATTGGAACATCAATATTTTGAGACATAAAGCACAACAATACAAAAGAGTATTAACTTGTTATAAAGTTAAAGTTAAGTTGAAAAGTTAATTTTTTAAACTTTTTAATTTAATTAGTTTAAACCGACTTAAATTATTTGTACATATGATGTGCAATGCACAACTTGTACACTTGTAAATTTTTAATTATGTACATACATATATGTGGCATAGACCAATAAAAATGTTGTAATTAGTTAATAAAAAAATATATATATAATGTTTGTTCACGTTATTTGAATAAACAATTCCTAGTACAAATATAAGAATAGTATTTAATGTAATGAAAATTCAGTATATTCTATTAATTAATATTTAAAAAAATTCACAAAATTTAGGTATTTTATTCCAAATTCATAGAAACTTCGAAATGAACGTATTATTGATCTCTTTTACGGTGACTTTTATGATTTCCAAAATTGTTTATGCAAATAGTAAGTCCTAGTTTATACACTTTTTTTTAAAATTATTAATTCTATTTATTGTTAGTTCTAGTTATTACAATTTACAAAGTTGGGAGAATAGTTTAATTCTTATAAACCTATTGTCGATTGTTTATATTAATTATTTTTGTATTTCAACGTAAACATTAAACAGGTGAAAGTAAATTAAGGAACTATACATAATTAAATAGCAATAACAATATTAAATTGTGGTAAAGCTATATAGGATATTATAAATTTACCTTGCAATGATTTTTATGTTATTAAATTATATATTTTATTGAGGAATAATGGTAAACATAAAGCGGAAAGGTAGATTCTGGACGTTCCTCCTTCATTTCTTTGGTTTTCAGAGAAATTTTTGATTTATTAAAATTAAAATTTGAATGCAAGGCGTTGCATAAGAAAATACTAAGCAAAACTCAATCAGATATATAATATATTTCAATAAAAATGCGGTCAAAAATTTTATCATGTGTAAAAATTTTTATGAAATTACTCAAAAAAATTTACAAGTTCTTACGATCAAAACTAAATTAATTATTACGAAATAAAAAAGAATTAAATAAGGGAACCGTAATTTTGCCGATTTGCAGCTATATTTGGTATTTTTCTTCTCCCAGAGAAAAAATTTTCATAAAATTGAAAAATGAGCTAAATAAAGAACCAACTAGATGAAATTTGATACGGAATAGACACCCTATTTGTGATAATCGTGCCATTATTTCTATCCGAAAAAACTTTTCAGACATAAAACAATATAAAAATCTCTTTGCTAGTAATCTAAACTAACCATTATAGATGTGTATAATTTATAATTTATATTTATAGTTTTAGAATGTGTTGGTAAGTTTTCATATTTAATACATTAATGGAATATAGAGTAAATATTTATTTAAGAAAAATGTATAAATAAACCATTACATATTATACGAATATTACAATAATCAATGTCTCTTATCATTTGTTAATACATGATGAAATATTTATTTTAAATTATAATATTATAACTATTTATGCTAAAAGCGTATATAAATAACGGATTGTTTAAAAGTAAGTAGACTTTTATGACCTATGGACCTTTATCAATACTAAATAATTTTTAGTGTATCATGTTAAAATTAGTAAAAGTAACAATTATTGGGTAAAAATTGGATTATGTATAGATAACTTCATTATTCAATATAAAATATTGACAATCTAAAGTAACGTTTACTATTTTAAATTTAATATTATCGTTACAAGAAACAAAAATCGAAGAGACATGTTCTACTCTATCTCTATCCAATCGCTTCTTATTAATAATTAATATCACTATCCTACCTGACAGTCGGCACTTGTCAACGATACGCTATCAGGTGCAATCTCACTATTTTCCATTAGGACACTATCCGCCCACCATATCTCTTCGCGATCAACAGGTGTTGTCATACAGTCATCAATCAGTTGGGTATAATCGCGATATATATTACAATGTTACAATATTGATATTATACATATTTATATGAAATGAGGAATATTATATAATTATATAGAAGAGATATTTAAAAGTAAATAGATTTTTGTTATCTATGTAGACTATAGTAAATATTTAATAAAATGTAACAGCAACATAGGTAAATTAAATTAGCCAAAGACACAAATTTTGTGTAGAATTTGGATTATATATTATGTTATAAAAATAAAGTAGTTGATAACTGGTATAGCAATTTTATCATATGAAGAATAACAAAAAAGGTAAAAATATGTGGTTAGGTTAGTTTTTGGTCGATTTTGAACGTTCCTCCTTCGTCCCTTCGGTCCTCGGAGAAAAAAGTGTTTATTATACATAAGATTTGGATGCAATGATATTGCATTAGAAAATACAATTCTTAGCGAAACTCAATATATTACAATATGCTATACTAATAATCCATTCCAAAATTTTACCACGGGTGTAAATTACGAATGTAAATATTTAAAATAAATTTCAATTTCCTACAATCAAAACTTATTTAGTTATTATGAAATAAAATATTAATTATGCCGGTTTTCAAAAATTCTTACTTTATAAAGTTATGAAAAAAATTTGTCAGTCACGATTTTCAAAATATTTTGTAAAAACATTAAGTCGTATATGTCTAGACTTTGACAAAATGTTCAAACCAATAAACCAAAAATTGCAGGAAATATTAAACATTTTTATAAAAAAGCCAAAAGTCTATACTTAGTCAGAAAATCAACCATTAGTTTCTTAATTTTTTCTTTTTATGATTAAAACTCAATTAATTATCACGAAATTAAAATATTTAAAATAACAGAAACCGTAATTTTGCCGATTTTCCGACATTTTTTGGTAGTTTTTCCTCTCCCAAGGAAAATCTTTTGAGAATTTCGAAAAATGAGTTAAATAAAGTACCAACCAGATGCCATTTTTATAAAAAAAAACAAAAGTCTATACTTAGTCAGAAAATCAATTAAACATTAAAAAAAATTGTCTATAATGTAAAACACTTAAGTTGACCTTCAAAAAAAGTTTCAAGTCCTTATGATCAATATTCAAATAGTTATTACAAAATTAAAATTAAAACAATGAAACTGTTATTTTTCTGATTTCGATAATTTTCGATAATTAAAAGCTTATAATTTTCAAAACTAATAATTGAAGAATTTTAAATATTTATGAAAAAAAAATTCAAAGCTCTATACTGCGATAAAAAATTAAATAATCCGTTCCAAAATTTTACCACTCTTATATATTGCCTATGTGAGTACTCAAAAACATTTTAAATCCCTAAGATAAAAACTCAATTAGTTATCACGAAATTAAAAAAATTGAAATAATAGATATCGTAATTTTGCCGATTTTCCACAAATTCTTTGGAGTTTTTCATATCCCAAGGAAAAATGAGCTGTATAAAGTACCAACTAGACACGATTTACAACCGAAAGCATACCCTACTTGTGGTAATCGAACCATTAATTCTACTCGAAAAAGTGACTTCATACAAAAAAAAAAAAATATCTTTGTAAAACCAATACATTCTGAGCTTTGCTCAGAATCTAAAAATAGAAAAATACTTGTTTTCACAAATATTTTTTAACATCTAATCTCTATAAAATATTTTTAACGCTTGCTCCGATATAGAAAAATATGCAAATATAATTAAGTCTATATTAAGAAAATGAATAGATTAATTATATTATTGAATGTATAAATTTATTTTAGACTTCGAAGAAAATGAAATTCCTGTGTTATCTTCTGATCTTGATTATGCTATATTTATATTTAAAAACGTGGGTAAATAAAAAAAAGAACAATCAAAATTTAACTTTTTTTTATATAATGATCAATTTTTTAAATAAATAAATATTTGCACAATTATCACGGATATATTATGTTATTCATCAGAATATGTTTTCTGTTTTATATTTACAAATTGTATATTTTTGGAAAGCATACTAAGTTAAATATTTTAAATTTCCTAGATGTTAATGACTTTAGAGTTTACTGTAAGTTTATTTTTTTAACATATATATGTATAGAATAATTATAATATTTTTTATTATTTATTATTTCATTTCTAATTGTCATTTGTCTACTATTTATTTGTTATAAATCTAAAGTAATGCACAAACTAGTTAGTAACTCTATAATATACCTTTAATAAAATTGTTTGATAAATGTTCTTTTTTCAAGAGAATTGCCTTATAAATCATAAATACACATTATTTATTTTTAACTACAGTATTGAAACTTGTAGAGTTTAACAAGTTACAACACGTAAAATATATTCTGTAGTAATGAAATGTTTATTCTTTAAATTATTATTCAGCTAATTTTTCACGTTGTAGATGTAAAACATATATTTTTAATTAATAGTTAAATGAAGAGTCTAGAAAAATTTATTTTCTTTTTAAATAGAAAGGAACTCAATTCTGGTTGTTCATTCTTCATCCATTCGTTCCTGGGAGAAATTAGAAGTTAATTATAATTATAAAGATTTGAATGTAAAGACATTAAATTAAAAAAAAAAAAAAAAAACGATATTACACAGATAATTATTTTTAAAATTATACCACTTACTTTACTGTCTATGAGAATACTCAAAAAAATGTTAAGGCTTCTACAATTATAATTAGTAATTACATTAGGTACCATAAAATGTTTAAAATCAGATTCGTCAATATCACAGTTATGTGAATTTTAATGTTTCTTATTTTTTCTTTTTCTAAGGAAAAATTTTTGAGAAATTCAAAAAATGAGCAGAATATAGTACGAAATATATACAGTTTTCTACTGATTACATACTCTACTTGTGGTTATTAGATCTGCTTAAAAAATTATCTTCCAACTTTTTAAAACACAAAATATTACAATATTCAATTGTACTAAATATTCCAACTTTATACGTATAAAAAAAAAAAATTTATAAAATACGAATTTCAATATTTTTTGTAAATAAGTTAAGTAGTATGATTATACTTCTATTAAATTTTTAAAGAATTAACCTCAATCTTGCAGATAATATTTAAAATTTTGGGATATTTTCAAAGCTCTATATTTAGTAAAAAAATCAACCAATATGTATCTAAATTTCTCTCATGTGAAGAACAAAAAAAAAATCATTGTAAAACCAATACGTTCTTCGCATTGTTTAATATCTAAAATATACTAACGGTGTTTCAATTTAAAAAAAAAAGTCTATATAGATTAATTAAATATGGATCAGACAAAACACTTATAAAGTTTTCCTCTTTTAAGTAATAAAAAAAAAGATTAGCCTACGACTATTTTGAGTCAAAATCTATTAATACGAACACACATATAAGTCGTTAGGTTTGACTACTGTTGCTTATGCATTTGTTGGTTGTTTGGGGTTGCAGAAATTCTGGTGTGCACCTTTATCGTGGGTTATAGATTCTCTGCGTGCGCTGTTGTAGATCTTTAGCCGTTTAAAACATTGCCTGGGGTACAATACGAGGAAACGATCTACTGTTATACCCCGTTGTTAGTTTTGTTTTATATTTATATTTTATATGTTTTTATTTTATGTTTATATGTTTATGTGCCTATGATTGTTTGTACATAGTATCTGTGATTATGTGGTGTGATTGTTTGACACGAATATAATAACTACTACTGTTGTGAAGTCATTCTTGTAAAAAATACTTTGAAAAATAATAACAACTATGGTTTATGCCGAGTACGAACGTTAGATCTACAATATAAAATATTAATTATCTGTTTTTTTATCTCGATAAAATTGGTTATCTTTTATCTCTTATCTAGATAAAAAAATTAAGTGTTATCTATTTAACTCATCTAGATAACTTTAAAATCAATTATCTGTCATCTTATCTAGATAATTTATGGGTTATCATTGTATAATACCACTGTTGTATGGGTACTCTTACCTTCTTTAAATGTACTACGCATGTTTTAATTACGTACTGTCGTAATTAAAGAATTTCTAAAAATTATGTTTGATAATTTAGTTCTTAAAGATAGGTACATTTTATGAAAATTGAAAATCTGTATAATTTTTAATAATAATGTGTTCATCTTAACGAATATACATTTGTGTTTATATATTACAAATGATAGGAATTATGAAATACAAAAATATAATAATAAATAATAATGTTTACTGTTGTATGTTTCAACGATGCTATAAACGTTATTTATTGATATTATTGTGAGATGTTATTTTATTCTATGTTTATAAATTATAAAAATAAAAAATATAAACATATGATCAAGTGGATATCCACCTTGCATATGATATTATTATTTTAATATAAATCTTAACGCTTCTTGGTAAATTTTGGAAAACCTATAGATCTATAATATTGTTCTATAGAAAACTGTGACGGACCATATAATTCTACAAATAAACGCTTTTAAATTAAAACTATTCCATTCCTGATTATAAAGAACTCACCTTAACCTAACCTTTCACTGTGTTCGAAATAAATATTAAATACATGATGTTAGTAGTAGTTATTATATTCTACAAAAATCTTATTTTATTATGATGAAACGCATTTTTTATGACTTTCAATAGTTATATATTTGTATGAAAATCGACATATTTTCCTTGTTTTTTTTTCCCATGAAATATACAATGCCTAAAATTAACTTTAGCATAGAATGTATACATTTACAAAAATACATTTTTAAATTTTTTTATAAATTTAATTAATTTCATTAGCATTTTTCAACATGTATATGAAACACGTACGAGAACATATTACAATTGAAAATGGTTTGTAATTTTAAATTATCAATTAATAGGTAAATTTTCTTAAATATCAATTATAAAATAGTGGGAAGGCCGATCCCGGACATTCCTCCTTCGTCCCATCGGTCTTCGGAAAAATTAGTGGTTTATTATAATTAAAAGTGCAATGCCAATGACATTGCATTAAAAAATACGATAAGCGAAACTCACAATTAATACAATTTTATAATAATAAATTTTAGTGATAAGCCATTCTATAAGTTTACCGCGTATGTAAACTACTTATGAGAATAATCAAAAAAATTTCAAGTACATATGTTCAAAATTGCATTAGTTAAATCAGTTCCATCAAATTTACCATTTCAATGAACTTTGACATTATTCCATAATTTTTGGTAGTATTTCATTTCTCTTTTACTAAAGTACCAACAAGATGCAATTTTCTACCAAAATTATACCTTATTTATGATAATTGGATAGTTATTTCTAAACGAAAAAGTGTTTCCAGATTTATTAAACATCAAAATCAAAACATCATCATAAAAAGTTTGAAAACCTATATAAAATTGACTTTCGATTTTCAAAATATTCAGAAAATAGTTTGAGTAGACTTCTTTACAATTTTCAGACTGTTACGGTCACATTATGCGACCTTTATTTTTTTTTCCCGTGTAAGCAATCTGGATCTGAAATTTTCGTTGCGATTGACCGAATGAGAAAAGAAAAAATATATTAGTAATAAATAATTATAATTGTATATGGTATGTATATATATGTATGTATGTATATTGAAAAATGCATATTAACTTAATTTAAGATAAATTGTAAATAGAAATGGTTTTGGCAACTTTTCTCCATTTTTATTAGGTTAATTTTAATGAATTTTGGATGTTAATAAAACAAAAACAAAAAATATATAATATACTATAGTTTTAAATCTGAACACAACTTTTTAATGCACGGTCTCATGAAAAAGGAAAAGATAAACTCCGAGGTTCATCAAGAAACCGACGACAGAGTAGACAGAGCCTTTTGTACAGGTTATTAGGAGTTCCATCCCTGCAAGAATTCATTAACTCGAGAAACAGTGGTCACTGAAATAGCCAGGGGCCAAGCATAAAAATAGTGTTGTTTTATTTTTATTTTTTATTTTAACTAAACATATAAGATAACATTGTTTTCAGGAACTATTTAATTTTTTTTTTACTATTATTAATTTTCAGGCTTTTCTTTATATCTAACAATACTGTTAATGTCAAACTGTCTGATAGTTAGGTTATTAAAGGCCTAGGGTCAGGCCTTACTAAAGGGGAGGCAACTGTTACGGTCACATTATGCGACCCGAATGGCTACTCCAATTTTTGCCAAGTAGGCATAAATTCTTAACCGCCGATCCCAGTACGTATGACAAGTGGGGAGACACAATATACAACACAAGAATAATATAAACAAATAAATACGAGAGTCGACTTATTACCGTCATTGCACGAGGTTTAAATTATAATTTTATACTTAACTTATTTTTATATCTTATTTAAATAATTGTTGTCTGTGCGCGTCGTCTCCGCCTGTCATCCGGATTTCCATTGGTCAATCGCTTCGATCCAGATATCAGGTGTATAATTTATATATATATATAATTACATAGGTATTTCGTTACTAAATATATATATTCCATTGTGTTGCTAAATTGAGAGTTTACTTATTTGAACTGAGATTAAATACGAGCCCTGGGAATCTCTGTGGGGTTATATAAATTAAATAGAGAACTTTAGATTTCCTAGTGCAGAAATAGCTTAGCCAACTATATCCTCAGGATTCCACTAGTCAAATCTATCGACGGACGTTCACTAGACGAATAGTACCGTTACAAGACCGTTAAACCCAAAATTATATTTAATATTAAACATTTTTGGAAAATATTTCAAAGCTATGTACTTAGTCAGAAAATGAACCAATCTGCTTCAAAATATTACTACGTGTGAAAACTACTTAAATGAATACTCAAAAATATTTTCAAATCCCTACGATAAAACTAAATTTGTTATAAGTAGTGATGTGACGAACTGTTCGAAAATCGAACTTATTATTACAAATATTCGAACCGAAATTTCGTTTTGATTATGTATTCGAACTATTTAGTGTTTATTTTTCCATTGTAAGATCATAAAGCATGGATGTACATACACTAAACTACTTTTATGATCGCTCTGAAATTTTGTAATTACCACAATACGATTGTCGATTATGATTATCAATTATCAATATTATCTACAATCATAGTAATCAGAATAATATTAAATATTACTTTATCTCTATGTCTACAATGAAATAATACAAGCAGAGGCGGACTGGGCCGACGGGATACCGGGAAAACTCCCGGTGGGCCGCTATTAAAAATTATTCACTACCATTATAATATAATATAATACATAATATATAAGAATACTGGTGACAATTGGAAATACTCGTTGGTGGTCTAAAGAAAAAGCTTTAGATCATATTTTTGGAGATCAAGGAAATTTGTTTGTTTAAATGATTTTAGTTTTAGACACTATACAAACATTAAATTCTTATACACCAGAAGTCCGAGTGAAAGCAAAACATCTTAAAGAATCATTTTTAAAATATGAAACTATATTAACTGCATTTATTTATGTAAATATCTTTAGTATTATTGATCCTCTATCCAGATATTTACAGACTAAGGACATGGATTTGATTAAGTCTTAAGAATTGGTTAATGGCTCACTAGATCAGTTAAAAAAATTGCAAAGAAATATGAAAGAAGTAAAAAGACAAACTGATATTTTTATTTAACTAATGTATTGTAAATTTAATAAAGATTTTGATATAGATATATTAATTGATACAATGTTTCCTGAAGTTAGATATCGTTGTAAGAAAAAAATGTATGATGAGAAATCTTTTGATACGCCAATTAAAAATGCTGAAAAAAAGTTTGATGTTTAGGTTTACAATATTATATTAGATAACACAATTTCCAGTATAAAGAAAAAAAATTTTCTTGTAAAAAAACGCTCTATACTGAGTTATCTTGTTTATCACCAAATAATTTTGAAGACATAATAAACAAAAAGTTGCCATCTAATGCATTAGTTGAGTTGTGTAAATCATTGAAATATTTTGATAATTCGATCATGATAGAAAAGTTTAGAAAGAAACTTGCTGAAGTTTAGCGGAAAATTGGAAAGATTAAAAAATTACTTACCAGAAGACTACATAATTAATGAAGACTTGGATATTTATGAAGATGTTGAGGGCAGCATTATTAACAATAATGAAGAAATTATTGTAAGTTCAAAAATGTATAAATCATGTATGAATTGTTCAGTTTGTTGTTACAACGTTTTACTCAAATACAATTTATATAGTAATGCTTATTCTTATCTTGCTTTGGCTTACAAATATCTTCTTACATTACCATGTACTCATGTAACACTATTGAATTGATTTTTTAAATATATTAATAAAATAAATGTTACAATATGGATATGATATTAATTAATAGAATATTATGTAGATGGCATGTGAAAGATCATTTTCAATCCTAAAATATATAAAATCACGTCTAAGAAATTCTTTATCAGAGTCAAAATTGGGGGCATTTATGCTAATGAGTGTAGAAAAACAGATTTTACATGAAGTTGATGATGACATTATCGATATTATCAAAAATCACAGTATATTACTAAAATCTAAATATTAATTTGTTTTATTATTTGTAAGTATTAAAGGAAAATACATTTTCTTTAAAATAGAATAAAATTTGTTTTATTAAACCAAATTGTAATATTAAAATATTGTGTTATAATAAACAACATTTAATTCTTTATACTTATGATAATAATAGTGAAGAAAAAATTGAAGAACTTTAATACAGTATTTTGTAAATAATAAAAGAAAAAAATCTTCGGCTTAAATAGGTTTATTTGGGATTTTATATTTTTGGGTCGTAGAAATTGTAAGGGCCAGTAAAAATATGGATTCCCAGGCCGAAATGTTGTCCCAGTCCGCCCCTGAATACAAGCCATGGCTTACAGTAGCTAATAGTATTTCTGCAGTTGCCCGATATTAAATTTTATTTTGAACCGCTGACTACACCGCGTCATTGTGACCGGTTGTGGTTTATGTAATAAGTACAATATACGTCTTTCCGACCTCCGTATCTAGTAGTAGGCCAAGAAGACAAAAACTGTCACCTGAGTCGGTGGAAAAACTTGTATTTTTGCATATGATAATATTAGTTAATATGATAACACATAAAAAATATTTATATATAACATAATTATTAATATTTAAATTTAAATTTAAATTGTAATATAATTTTATAATATTAGTAATAAATAAAAAATATATAAATATAAATATATATATATATATTATTTTTATATTTTATACATTTATAATATATATTAATAAATTATATAATATTATATTAGTCTTTATATAGTACGGTGCGAGTTCAATTTTTATTTTTAAAAGTACGGTTCGAGTTCGGACATTAAGTAAAATGTTCGGATCTGTTCGAGTTCGAAAGTTTTTTATGGAGTTCGGTTCGAGTTTAAATATCAGGGTTCGTCACATCAATAGTTATAAGTTTATAACGAAATAATTTTTTTTTAAATAACAGAAATCGTAATTTTTCCGATTTTCCTTCATTTATTGGCAGTTTTTCTTCTACCAAGGAAAAACGTTAGTGAAATTCTTAAAAATGAGCTAAATAAATAACTAACTAGATGCAATTTGATACTGAAAGCATCTCCCATTTGAGATAATCGGACCATTGTTTATACCCGAAGAAGTGTCTTCAGACATAAACAAAACAAATCGTAAGAAAAAAAAAATTGTAAAACCAATAGATACATTCCTTGCTTCACTCAGGAAACAAAAATTTAAATTTTTAATGTAAACATCATACGTTTTTATTGGTTATAGCAATTTTCTTGTTTTAATATGTATATGGGAAATGAAAAAAAACGTATACCTACCATAAATATATTATAATACTATATAATAATAAATTATTTGGATGTTCAATATTTTTAATCATCCTACTAGGTAAAATTTGGTGTGTTATGATATATAAACACTTATTATCTTAATAACCATACACTGGTATGGTTATCAATGTCTATCGTCTAAGTAATTTAATAAGTTAAAATACATTTGTTTTACATTATATGAATGTGACCCAATAAAAAATTTTAAATAAATGTGTGTAGAAACATTATGTTTAATATGGTAATAATTATATAATCAAATCAGTAAATATACATAATTAATACAATTTAATATTCATAAAAAATTAAAGGATCAAATCTTTTCCCAAATAAATTTTGCGAATCAGTTGGTAAGAGATACATATAATTCTAATTAAAATTTTGCCTATGGTTACTTAAAACTCCATAATTTTTATAATGAGTTGAAAATTATTAAACTGCAGAACCTAGATGTAAAAAGGGTTTTTAATATATATTATAGTTTGTATGTATTATAGTTTCTATAAAAAAAATGAAAGGAAGAAAAATATTTTCAATAAAAAATATAAATATTAATCATCAAAACTAATTTACATATTTTGTATATTATAAATTTATAATAATGATTTTTTAGAGAATTTTTAGTTATGCGATTCTAATTAAAGAAGTGTGAGAGTTATGAGTTGTTGAATAAGAACATAAAATTAGATAAAATTGTATAAATAAGATGATCTAAAATGGCTTTTGTTGAAGTTGTAAACAAACGTTGCATTTACTGCTTTAATTCCGTAGGTAAAATGGGCACCGGGCATAATAGTGTTAAATGTAGTAGTAAAATGTGATTTATAAAGAAAATCAACATTATAGGCAACAAATTTATTTATTATCATAAATTAATCAAATTCAAATTCATCAAATTTTTCACCAATAAGGCTGTTTTCTGGCATCATTAGTAGCCATTTATGTTAAATTTCAAAAATTGTGAAAATTGCAATGTACTAGCAGATTGTTAAAACTTATAAGGGGAAAATGGGGATGTTAACAGCTTATAAATAAATATATATACATTAAGTTTTAAAACTAAGTAAACAAATCAACACATTCAGAAAATACGTATTATTTAAATTGAATACTTTTATACTATTATATTAATATGTTTATAATATATTTAAAAATATCTACCTATTTATTGTTATTGTTTTATATATTTCAGCTGTTCCCAATATTCATGTTGGTAATTTGAAATTTTAAAATATTTCTTATCGATTAGTAAACGTGTTATTTAATTATAGTAAAAATCATTTATAATTATATTTGATCGCACAAAAGTTACAATAAATAGTATTCCTTTTGTATTAGTAAAATAATAATAAAATAAGATAAAAGATATAAAAATTTTAAAACGAGATAATAAATTAACGTTGTTCGAATATATTTTAATTTTTATAAACTTGAACCAATTTCAAAAATGTAATAGATCTATGTAGATACATTTGATTTTTGCCTGGTTTAAATTTCTTAATATAATGATTATAATATACCAATTCAATATAATATTATAATATGGTTATAATTATAAAATCAAATCGAAACTACTTACTATTCTATGTACTTATACAAAATTATATATTTATATTTTCCAGATATTAATGAAAGTAATCTATAAAATTATTATTACAACATTTCTTATCGATATTAGGTATATCGTTTTGTTCAAAAAAATTAAAACAAATTAATACATTTGATCGGGTAAAAATTACAGTAAATATTATAAGTACTTCATCAGTTATAGTATTGTATAGAATATACAATTTTTTATAACTAAATAATAAGGAATAATGAAAAATAATGAGATAGGCATAATTATTAGGAAACATAAATATATATGGTATAATCTCATCAATGTATACATATACCACGTGCTCGAAAGCAACAAAACTATAAAATATTTTAATCGTATAATTAACAAATTTTAGATCGTTTAGTGAAATTAGTATTTTATATGTTATTTTTGTATATTTTAAAAATTGGACTGTATATTTTATCATAAAATTAATATAACATAATTACTATAAAAACATAGTGTTGCTAACAATCTAACAGATGTTTGGCCTTAACATCGGTGGGAAGTGAAATACGTTAATTGGACAGTCCCTACTTAGAAAGGGACTAGGACATTTGCATTTAACTGGTATGAATTCCGGAATACTAGTAGATGCATAATAAATTTACTATTTCTATGACGTTTCCGGGGTTTTTTTACATATAATTGTTGTTTAGAACAAATGAACAATTTGACGTAGTATCTTTCTCCCAAGAAAAAACTTAAGAAATTTGAAAAATAAACTTAATAAAGTACCAACTAGTTGCAATCTGATACGGAAAGGACACCCTATTTGTAATAATCGGACCATTATTTCTACCCTAAAAAGTGTTTTCAGACACAAAAAAAAACATCATTGTAAAACCAATACATTCCTTACTTCGATCAGAATCTGAAATGTAACAATAATAATAAACAAAACGTATGAATAAAATTCAAATGACAAACAATAAAATATAAATTAATTGTAAATAACAATTTTTGCCTGTTTGACACAACAATAATAAAATAATTCTAGACCTTTTGGCTCAGCTTTATTAATTATAATTTAAACAATAATTATATTCGTATAAATATTAATATGTTCATAATTATTGGCCGGTTTTTCTCAAATAAATTAAAAAATTTTAATTATAAATAATAGAATATAAAATAATTCAAATAATTATAACAAATAAAATATAAAAACTAAATATAATAAACAAATAATAATATTAAATTAATATGCAAAAAAATTCAATAACCAAAAATAATATAAATTAATTGACGATTAGCGCGGGTATTAAATATACTATAATAATGTTATAATAATTTGGCTCGTTGAGCGCACAAATATTACATAAAGACATAACATATACGGTACTTACACAAAATAGTGCTGATATATTTATAACAAAAATACCGTATAATATAAATTCCATAAAAAATGGGTGCGATACAATACGCAAGATTATGGTTGATACAAGACAGTTTTTACACGACCGCGACGACGAAATTTTAATATTTTATTTAATAATAATAGATAAATACACAACACATATCACATGACCTTTGAACGGGTGTTGCCATCTTTATAATACAATCATAATATAAACATTAATTAAAATAATTCGCAAATATGCAAATATAATAACGACTACACGACGCGATCTTGTGCGTGTGCCCCGACCGCGATGCTACAATCAATTTATTTCGTAATAATGGCGCGAACACATTAAATTAAATTATTGTTTATATAATTATATAAACTGTGTTCTAGGAATTTGATCAAAATATGTGTAGATGAAATTCTATAGATTATATAATAATATAATTAAACGATGAAAATTATGTTACATAATGATTAGTTATTAATTTATTATATATAACTATGACTGTTACATATAATATATATATAAAAACTACTACAAAAACTCGAAAATTTTATTAAAGTACTATAATAAACTATGGTACTAATATAAATATTGCTAAACTTTTTAAAACTATTTTCAAAGTATTGTAAAGACTAAAATCGATCAATTTTTTATCAAAGGTTTATGAATGTTCTTTAAATAAAAATTTAATAAGGAATACACTTTTTAAATTAAAGATATATTCATATAAAAATAATTTTCAATATCCAATACCTGTAATTTTTATTCATTTATATAATTAATTACATAATTATAATTTAATTTAGTATAATTAATTATTTTACCCTTATCTAGTATGTGAGAGTAAGTTTATTTTTTTTATTTTTTTTTATTACGTATCCATTGTGATTATTATAAGCAGTGTTGAGACCAGAAAAGTATTTTTCTATCTAGATAAAAAAAACAGATAATTTTAACCTTTAAGTTTAATATTATAAAGTAGGTAGTAACATATAATTTACCAGTTGGATATTTTAATATTTCAAAAAAATAAAATAATTTTTAAAGTTATAATTATATAATTATATTATTAAGTTATAATGTATATTATCGTGTTGACTGTTGGATGGTATGCACAGACCAATATATTTATAATTTAAAATGTACAAGGACTGACAGTATTAAAAATGAATACCGGTAGTACAACAAAAAAGTCCAAAAAATAATTATAATAATCATTATTATTAAATTAATTCACTTCATGCAATTTATTAGTTTCTTCTATTTATATCTACACATTTACCCATTACATTTTGTTTTTGTTTTGTTTCAACAACACGTCGACAACACGGAAAGAATTTACATTCCATTACTTAATACTTCATGCATTGAATACTACATACCTAAACTGCAAAGGTGGGCATTAACTTGTTAAAAAGTTAATATTTTTTGTTCGTAAATAACCTAATAACATTATCTGATTTGTCTTCAAAATTAAAAAATGCGAAAATATTTTGGATATTAAATCTAAAGGATGACTTTTAGTAAATAACATGAGATAAAGAAAGTTCGAAATTAATTCGTATATACTATCGATTCTATATATGTTTAGTACTTACCGTTTTAAAAGACTTTCCTTTTGGAATTAATAATGCAGCTAAAAATTGTCAAAAATGGAAAATGAAAATTTTTGGAAATATAGAAAATGTTTTTATCTATCTTGGCGATATATTAATTTTTGGTGATACGGAATTACAGAACGATTTAGCACTGTAACAAGTTTATGATGTAGCTATAAAATATAATAGGTATTAAATTTAATAAAGATAAAATCCAATTATATGATTATAAATAATGAATCGAATAGGCAACTCATTACATATTGTTTCTTGTTGTAATTAAACTAAAAATATCACTTCCTGCCTCATCACCAGAATTGGCTTATTACTTAGGTATATCAATGATTATAAATAATATCTAAAATCAATGATTATATTTATTTTATATTGTTGCTAGTTGTTATTTATACTTAATATTTACGGGTAATGTCTATATATTATTTAATGAAGAGTTGACACAGAGTTCAGATGCGGAAAGAGTAAATGACGATTATCGAATTATTATTACTTATTCGTTATTAGTTTTTATTATACAGTTGAGTTGGTGCTTTGTACCGTATTAAACATGGGAAAAATTTAAATTACTACAAACTACAATGGTTGTTTGTGGCGCAATTTTATCCTAAATATTGGGGCGTTGCTGAAGTTGGTTGCATGTTAACCTTAAAATTGCATAGAGATAATAATTTATTGGATGAAATTTCACTTATGATGGTAGCATTAATTTACATTTAATAAATATTAAATGACCTATTAGAAACAATGAGAAAAGAAGTAGGAATGTCGATTTTAGGCGTTCCTGCTTCGTCCTTTCGGTCTTCGGAGAAATGAGTAGTTTATTTTAATTAGGATTTGAATGCAATAATATTGCATTAGGAAATACGATTCTTAGAGAAACTCAATATATTACAATACACTATACTAATAATTCATTTCAAAATTTTACCTCTCTTCTATACCACCTATGTTAAAACTAAAAAAAATTTTCAAGTCTCTACAATCAAAACTTAAATAGTTTTTTTCGAAATTAAAAAATTTAAAATAATGAAACCTTTATTTTGCCGATTTTCGTGCATGTTAACTTTAAAAGCTAATAAAAAAAATTATCAGTCACGATTTTCAAAATATTTTATACAAAGATTAAGTATTATATGATTATACTTCGACAAAATTTTCAAAGCAATAAACCATAAATTGCCGGAAATATTAAATATTTTTGGAAAAAAGATCAAAGTTTTATACTTGGCCAAATAATCAACCAATCTGTTCTAAAATTGTATCACATATATATATTACCTATCTTAATAGTCGAAAAAAATTTCAAGTTCCTATGATAAAAACTCAATTAAGTATCACGAAATTAAAAAATTTTAAATATCAGAAACCTTAATTTTGCCAATTTTCCGCCATTTTTTGTTTTGAGAACTTTTGAGAAATTCGAAAAATGAGCAATATAAAGTACCAAATAAACAAGATTTACAACCGAAAGCTTACCCTACTTGTGGTAATCGAACCATTAATTTTACTGGAAAAAGTGTCTTCATTCATAAAAAACAAAAAAACATCTTTGTAAAACCAATACATTCTTCGCTTCGCTCAGAATCTAAAATTAGATACTTAAGGTTTAAGGAAAATATTGAATAGAGTTCTATAATTTAATAATGTTTAACACAAAAGTTGTATAACATTAAAATGTTTAATAATATTAAGCGAAATGTAACTTAACTTTTTTTAATTTGAGTTATATTTAATCTAAGTATATTATTTTTTTTTCTACACTTGGAACTTATCTGGTTAAATTTTTCTTGGTTAACTTTGAACTTTACTGAAGACAAAACACCTGATATAACTTAACTTGTCATAGTTATTTTTTTTCATTAACTTGCCACCATTGCTTAATTGTAATGATAGGCATTTCGTAGGAATAAAAATTTGTAGAAAATTAAAAGTGTATTAATAGTTTTAAAACATGCCATTATTTTTTATCTAGATGAATAATATTAAATAAATTTAAATTTAATTTAAGATAACACTTCAAATGAATGGAAATTTATTTATCTTGATAAAATAAAAGATACGCAAATTTTCATCTAGATTGGTCTCAACATTAATAAGTAGAAAATAAGTGTGATTGATATGATTTATAAAATTTCAACCTACTCCAAACAGAGGCTATGCTATTTTATAAACTCAGTAATCATCGTAAGCAGTAACTACATATTGAATACCAATCTAGAAATAAATAATATTATTTAATATCTTTTTTTATTTTTTTTTATTACAAATATGATATTTAAAAAAAATTGCATTTTATAATGTATTTTAACATAATGTTATATAAGAAATAATAATACTTGAATTTTTTTTAGCTACAATTAATGAAATTTTTAATTACATATTTTATAACTTATGTATGTGAAATAAGTCAACAATTTATAGTACATTATAATTTATGACTTAAAATTATTTTTAATGTAAAATATAATCATTTTATATATTATATATTTTTTGTAATATAAAATAAAACGTGGCATTCTTTTTTTTAGCGATTATTAAGCTCAGTAAGTTATTTGTTGTAACGTTTATTATACAGGTCCATATTATATACTTTTATATTTAAATGAATCATAATATTTTTAATTAAACAAACATAACTGTTTAAACAATCCATGTTATTAAAGAGTTTTTTTTTATAATATAGAAGAAAAATTACAAAATGTCGAAGATAATAAAAAGATAAATCATTTCGAAAGTAATTATGAGCTTGAATCAAGTTTATTTTTTTTAATCACAACACAATAGTTCAAATTATGATTAACTTTAAGATATTAGAATATAACATCGAAATATTCATTTTTTTATACAAATAAATTAGAATTTGCCAAATAACAGTGATTTTATTCGAAATTAACCGTAATAAACGCGTTGACTATACATACGTTAATTTGATTTAAATATAAAATAATATCTAGATATATTTTATTAGTTTTATGATGATAAATAATATTCATTTAATGTTACTTATATCGATCATATATAATTTCAAAACATATTTTATTATTCAACTTTTGAATATATATAAGGTGATAGAAAGCCTTTAAAACTAATAATTTTATATGTTTATAGCTTACATCATACAATATATAGATAAAATAGCAGATAATATTAAATTAAAAGGTAAATTTATAGTACTATAAATTATTGATTAGGTTAGGTTGTAAGTAACTAGAAATATAATCAAAATATTTCACAAATAATGTTGACACTGATAGTGAAAATTGAATTTTTTTTGTTTAGTGTTTAAAAGTATTTTGTTTAATTTTATTAACATAATGGAACACCTGCATAATATTTTCCTGTTCAGATATATCCGTCTCTCCAACGGAAAATATAGTAAAGTTAGTAAACTTACAGGTTATACACTTATTACCAAATTTAAAGAGTAGAACATTTTCGATGTTCCTAAGTGGGATTTTCGTTAAATGTCATGAAACGACAAAATGATTAGTGTTTAATTGTTTTCATACTTTAAATGATTATAAGTTCGATGTCATATGACATTATACAAATAGTTGATAGTAACAAATA
>JABCUB010000159.1:0-13488 GCA_013282895.1 Eriosoma lanigerum | reverse complement strand
TTTCTATACCGAACATTTTAATTTTATCTAAATGCTGTTTTCTCTATCATTTGAATTGAAAAATATAATTTTTTGTTGTAATTAAATTCCCAATAGGTTGTTGTGTTGTAAGAACCTGCCATTTGGTTTTAACAAATAACTATCTAAAAGTGGTATAAAATGCTCAGTCGAACTTTCATTTATATCAATTTGGTACAAATGTTTCGGTTAGTTTAAAATTTGTATCTCAATAATGATCATTATACCAGTTTAGTATATATTATGAATATTATGAATTTAAGAGACGATAATCATTTGACTATGTTTCTAGATCCAACCATTTGGTCACATGCTAAATTCGTTTTAAAATTATGAACACGATAGTCATTAGTCAAAACACATGTATGTATTGTCAACGTAAACATGACAATGTTAAAAATATTTAAATCTACTTTAGTTATTATTATAAAATATAAAATTTAATTTTTCTAATTCAACGGAACCCCTATCATCCCCTCCCTGAAAAATCTGTTGGTAATAATAATCCTATTATTTCTCCAACGATTGAAGGGACGAAGAAGGAACGCCCAAAATCGATTTTCCGGTTATTGTTTATTTATACATTGCATATTGTTGTATTTAATTTACCATCTATATCTTCAATATATGTACATTTTTAGTGTTAAATACTATGTACTAAAAAAACTGGTTGTAAACCAGTAGTTTAAATGAGTGCTAGTAAAGGTATTTTGAAAATAATGATTTTCTAAGAATTGTATAAATATGTGGATAAAATCATATGTACAATGGTTATCTATCATATAGTATTCAATAGCAATTATGTAACTCCAATTATTTTAGCATGGGTATTCAAGATCTATAACTTATTTTTTTTTTGGTTTGAGCAACAGCAATTTTTTATTCAAAGTGATTTTTACACAATCCACTTAACCATAACACATAAATATTAATTTTCAATATAATTGTACATTGACTTTATTATATTAAAAATTTTTATTATAATATTTTTGTATTATTATGTTGTAGATTCTTATTAACCGTATTACTCATTTTGTTAACAAGACATTGCTTATGCTTATGTTTTTTTGTCTAAAATTAGTATTTATTAATAATAATATAATGTAATCACTTACAATCTGGTATTGGGCAATTAATTTTGTTTTCTATTGAAAATGATTGATTTAATTATTTTATACATTTTGTATGAAAATTGAATGGAAAACAAAGGACCAGTTTCCTTGTATTTCAATGCGTAGACCAGCTAACAATCACAATTTTTTGAAAATTTTGAATTGGTTAACTAACCTACTTGTATTTTGTAAATTCGAAATACACTATGACACGCCAAATACTCATTATTTACACGTGAAAAAATATGAATTTATGTAAAAGAGGGGGAACCTATGTCGGATTGAATTAATTTGGCTCACCGAAATATTATTATTTTACCTTGCCCATCTTATAGCGTTTTATCTTTTAAACGTAACCTAACCTAAATTGATTATCATATTTCTAGCATATGATATCATATGTTATTTTGAATTACAAAACAATTGGGGTTTAACATTAATATCTCATTTTTCGATGGTTTTCAATAGTTTTCTGATTCATTTGTCTACGGGGCCACCGAGATTTTTTTTGGTAACTTGCTAGGCCAATCCGGAAAAGAACTGTGGACCATTGTACAATGGTATAATGGTCCCCCATTTTACAAACCTACATTAGATAATACACTAGAAAATAAACATTCTGTAGTCCAATACACACTTAAAACTACGGAAGACGGTAACGATGATTTTTATGAACTTTTTTTTTATAATGGTGATAATGTGTTTGGAAAAAAAATGTCACCAAATTTATGATACTTTTATAAAATGGGCACCAACTTTGACTAAAAATAAAGAAAAATAATATGTGATTCTGTCATTTTGCCGTAGCTGACAGAACGATTTACAAAAATTTTTATGTGCCCCGATGGTTATAATAAAAACAAAATTAATTTAGCTTCATTTATATATAAAAATTATAACAATATGTTCACTAAAACAGCATAAAAACGAAATATTACAAAAATATTGCTGCTTCGGTGTCTCGGTGATAACTTAAATTTAATTATTATCATGGTTTTTAAATTAAATATAATATATTTAATTATATTATATATAATATGTTATAGGTACGCATATAAATTATGCAGAATTAAACATACTTTTATAATGAGCATATGACTTCTCAAATATATCAACAATTGCTTCAATAGTTACATCTAAAAATAAACATTATTAATTAAAACATGGAATTAAAATATAAAACTAAATTGTTTTTATTGTTAGAAAATATATGCATTTTAAGTGGATGATTATTTTAAACATTTACAAAATAACGTAATAGAAAAAAAAACTTTTGTATGAAAACATCCAGTAAGGTATATACAATATCTACATTTATTAATATTTATGATATAGTTATCATTTAGACGACATGCTTATGAATATAATACAAATCCAACCTTATTATTAAAATTATTAAAATTAATACTCAGAAAAATGTTTTATCGTCAACCGTAAATAATAGATAATAATTTATAAAAATCACTATAACAATGATTATGTTACATGATTTCAGCGCCGAAGCAAGGGGTTATAGTAATGCCCCTGGCAATCTAATGTAAATAATTATGAATTAAAACTCATTAATTAATTGTATGGCTATGTGCTATAATACTATTAAAACTATACTTTCGTGTATTAAAATTTCTATGTACATAATTAAAGTAATGAAAATTATGATAAAATTGATTTTAGATTTTCAAGATATTGATAATTAATGCAATTTTGAATTAATGGGGTTATATATATTTTTTAATATTCTCATAGATAGTCTGCATACGTGGTAAAATATTGAAATAGATTATAATATAATATTTATTTATCAGTATAATATATTGAATTTCGCAAGGTTTTCGTTAGTTCATTGATTGAATGTAGATTGAATAAATACAAAAAGAAAAAGTTTAAAGAAAATGTACAATACAATTGTCTTCAAATTAATATTATAAATTTTTCTAGGATGCGTATCTAGTTATTAAAAAAACTTAAAACGCTTTTAAATATTATTCATTTTTTATTTGTGCGATTTTTCTTTCAATTTTATTGGGAAATTGTTTAAAAATATTTGTTAAATCTAGTAAAATTATCAATTTTATAGTGATTTTTATTAATTAATAATTATCATATATACATGTCTATGGTTGACAGTAATTTAATTTTTTGAATATTTATTTTAATAGTTATAATAATATGGTTGGTTTTTTATTATACTCAAAATCAAATCATTAGGTATTGTATAAATAAATTGGAAAATGTATAAATATAATTTAATTCATATATTATATTTTATACTTTACTGCAGAATATTTTTATACCAGAGTATATTATTTCTATTACATAAATTTGTAATTTATGTTTAAAACAATCATCAACTAGAAAGGCATATTCTTTTATTAATTTTATTTGATAATAAATTATATTTAATTTTAGGTGAGATTACTGAAACAGAAATATTATAAAAATCATGATAATAATTAAATGTATAAAATAAATTATTCATATACTTTCAAATGAAATCATTTTAGAAAGCTCAATAGACAAAGGTAAGTGATGATAATATTATTATTGAAAAATATCTAATTTGGACAAAAATTCATATACGATTAATAAGTATATCCACGACCGAAATAACGCAAGAAGTGTAATACATAAATTCGTAACATGCTTCCGGTGCAAACCAAGCGTGGTACAACTCATTATTGGTATAATTTGACGGCTGATGTCCAATTGTGCGTTTTCGAAGTGCGTCATCGATTTTGCGGGTCACGTTCATTATCAAATATTACGTACGTTTGTGTTTTTGTATGTTTCGCCACGAAAGCGGTTCATATTGAATTAGTTAGGTATTTAAGTACAACAGCTTTTATAAATGCATTAAATCCATTCTTTGGTCGTCACGGTAAACGTAGCATTATCTATACTGATAATTTATAATTTATTTTTGTTTATATATATATATATATATATATATAAGTGGACAAAACAACCAGTATATATACCACATGATATTATGGATCAATGAAGGCAACCTTTAATTATTGTAGAATTTAGATTTTTTAATAATTATCAAAATTATCACCGACATTAGAGCTTTCTAAAATATTTTAAATTTAAAAACTATGAATTATAACTATTATACATGTAATAATTTTTCATTTATTGAGTTTTTTTGATATTAAAAATTGACCTATCTGATTGTATGAATAACTCTAGTTTAGTATGTTGTTAAATGTTGTCATAATTTCAACACAAATACATAATGTCTCAGATTATTGATGTATTGAAAGTTAAATAAACACACAAAGAAACATATTATGCACGTAAATACTTATTACACATACATAAATATTACGTATGTGTATTATAATAAAAAGTCATAAAACATCATCAAATATTATTTCATATTATTGACATATTATTATGATTAAAAACATGATGATGCTACGTGCTATCTCACTCAATAAGAATGCCCTCTCCCATATTCCTCTCTTTGTTGTATTATATATTATGTTTAAAATAATAAAAAAAAAAAAAAAAAATGTACGCACCGTCCCTCCATGCCAAATCTAGTGTTTAAAATGTAATAAATATATGATCTTTTTTTATAATGACTAGATATACCCTGGGGGTATGTTGTGGGATCATATTATTATATTTATTTTGTATGTATTCTTATTATATAAATTATATTCATTAATTCATAATTGTTAATGATTCAGCATTCACACGATAGTTTGTGTATCAACTAGCTCGGATACAACCCAAGCGTTGATCCGATCTCAGCAGATCTCACCCTAAGAGTAGCTAAAGTCTGAAACCCTAACCTATAATTTTTATGGAAAATAGATTTGTTTTAATAATTATAAAACTTACTACTATCATAAAGGATTTCTAATAAATATACAATTAAAAAACAAATTTAATCATACAACAAAATTATAAAACATATTATTATTATAATCAAAAAGCAGGACGACACTACGTGGAAATTTTAAGACATGAACTCCCTAATATTAATCACAAGTAAATTTATTATATAATACATTAACACATATTGATATACATATTTGGATTAGCCTAATACAAATTTTAGCTTCATAAATAAAATTAAATAAGATTACTAGTATTATTATATATAATTTTAAATAACTTTAAATTAATTCCTTTTTATTTCCTTTTTATATATATATTATATTTTTTTAGCATATTGTAACTTACCTAAAAGAACAAAGTCATCAAGAGATAACTCTATCGCATCTAAAATATATAAGTAGGGATATTCATATTTTATTTATTTATTGTTTATAATATTATATATAATTAAAACATGGATATTATCTACTTAATATTTATAATACCTAATAATATGTTACTATCTATATAATTTTTTTTTTACTCTTATTGAATTTTATAAAATAAAGACGTTTAGAAACAAACAGAATGTATTACTTTTGTAAATTTACTATATTTCAAAACATCTACCAAGTCATGTAAAATTCATAATGGAGTTAATTAAAATGAATTTAATGTTGGTAATTACAAAAAGATTTTAACTACATAGGCTTGTGTACAACAAATCAACAACTCGTAGAGTAATATGATTTGGAATATGATAACATTAACAAAATAAATAGTTATAAACCATCAACCCTTCACCCAGCCAATGACTGTACCGTATGCATTTCGTCTCTAATTATTAGTCGAATTTGATGTCTTATAAATGATTATAATATGCAGACATACTAAATTTTGTAAACAATATTTACTATTAATATTTTAACAAATTCAATTCTAAAACATTATGAACATTTATTTAAATAATTTAGATATATTTATTCGTACATTTATTTTAAAGTTAATCAATGAGTATATGTTTATAAATATTCCTATATTGTTTTTGAACGTGCCATCACGGAAGCAAGTGTCCGGGGACCAGTAACGGGGATGCAAGTCGCAGTACAGATGAGGGAATGTGTGCCTACTAACAGTCATACGTGAGAGAATGGTGATATTACGCTGAAAACTGGACTCAGTAATAGATCGACAATAATTCAAACATTTTAGCATGACTTTAGCAAGTGGCCTGAGGGGAGTTAGAGGTGGTCCTGAAAAGGATCGCGAGTATTAGACAGCGTTGACGTTCGCTAGAATCAGATTGTGGGTCTGTGTGTATAGAAATATACCGCTCCTATACCGTTCGGTATTCACGAAGTGATTAAGAATAAAGAGTAAAAATGGTTTTGAAAATGAATAACCCGGAAAAATTTGAAACCGTTTTGTAACTCGAAAACTTTAATCCAATACAAATAAAACCGTTTTTTAAACTGAAAATCCAAACTCGAAAAAATTTTAACCAATTTTAACACTTATAACCTAAAATCCATAACACGAAAATTTAAAACCTAAAACAATTTCAAATTAAAAATAAATTAAAATTTCTAGTCTTGTATTTCAAATTTTCAATGAACATCTAGTTAATTAGGTATGAACGGTGCAAAATGAAATTATAATTAGATATTAGATTCTTAGCGGAGCGTGAAATGAATTGTTACTACAATGATTTTTTTATTTTACATATTTACAGTTGTAATTTACACTCATGGTTAATTTTGGAGTTAATTATCAATATAATATTTTGTAATATTTAGCTTTACTTAGAATCGTATTTTCTATGCTTTATCATTGCATTCAAATTTTAATAATTTAAATTAACCACTAATTGCTCTAAGCATCGAAGAAACGAAAAAAGAACGTCCACAATCGACCTTTCCACTTATTTTATATTTGTTATTCCAATTTTGTTAATTACTACAGAGTGTATTGTCATCTAAAAATATAAAAACAAAGAAAATACATTTTTGTAAAAACGATACATTCTTCGCTTCGCTCAGAATCTAAAATACCTATGAAAACTGTAGTTGAAGGTAAGCAGTGGTATTAGGTTAAATTATAAGTCAACAATTTCAGAAATATTTATGGTGAAATTAGAGTAATTTCCATTTGCAAAAATAGTTAGTTTCACTACAAAATATACTTTAAGTGACATTATAATAATTATTATTGTATGCGTAATTTAAATTAAACATTTTTGGTGAATTATCCTGTATATACACTTGTACCTAATAGAAGAAAAAAGATTGTTTCATCGAGTTCTTAATGTCATCATTATTTGGTAAATAAATATAGTTAAAAAAATAAAGTCACTTTTAAAACTGTGGTTTTTATGTTTTTATAACATTCAATAAAACTTTTAATTAAGGAAAAATAAAATAGTTTCTAATTTTAATATAAAAATATTGATTCAATTTTCAATAACAATATAATAAACAACTTATTTAAATACAATGATTTCGACATAAAGTTGTCCCTAATCTGATTCAATTCCTGTATTCGATATACTATACAACTATACAAAGTGGTAACTTAAAGTATATCAATTTTCAAATAATAAATTTTATATGTCGCGCAATATATCTACTTAATAATAAAACGAAAAGACTTTTTTTTATTGATTATGTGATAATTTAATATTTTAAAAACTAAAAATGTAAAGTTATAATTTTACTAGCTATTAAATTTTAAAAAGGAGTGTCGTGCTTGAAATTTGTATAAATTAATTTTAGTTTATTAAATATTAATAATTGTATTCTAATATGATCATAAAAAAGTAAAAACAGACTATAATATTAAACCTGTAGAAATACACTGAGGTACGTATTTTGTACAGTACAATCTGTACTGTTTACACTGTAGAAAAAAATTATATTGAAAGGGGGGAAATTTGTAAATATTTTAAAAATCAAATACTTATAAAAAGCATTTTTTTATTAAATATAAAAAAACTTTATAGACGTTCCAGTGTTTATAAAAAATTGGATAACTTTTGACGTAAAAAAAGGACTATTTAGCGTCATCGTCATTCTACTTAAGATATACATTGTCACTCTTCTTATAATGTTATAGTATATAATAAATATGTAATATAAAATACTTGATTATAATGTAATAAATTAATATTAAAAAAAAGCCGATTCTGGATGTTCCTCTTTCGTCCCCTCGGTCCTCGGAGAAATAAGTGGTTTATTATATTTATTAAAATTTGAATGCAATGATATTGCATTAGAAAATACGATTCTTGGCGAATCTCAATATAATGCAATATATTATACTGATAATCCATTCCAAAATTTACCACAAATGTAAATTACATATGTAAATATGCAAAATAAATTTCAAATCTCTACGAACAATATTCAAGGAGTTATCTTTCATGGTAAAAATTGTCAGTCACGATTTTCAAAATATTTTGTAAATAGATTAAATAGTATAAAGTAGACTTCTATAAAAAATTCATATCGTTAAATAAAAAATTTCAGGTAATATTAAATATTTTTGGAAAATATTCAAAGCTCTATATTTGTTCAAAAAACAAACCAATCCTTTTCAAAATTTTACTTACGTAAATATTACATATATTAGTACTCAAAAATATTTTCAAGTTCCTACGATCAAAACTCAATCAATAATCAAAAAATAAAAAATAAATTAAAATAACGGAAACAGTAATTTTACCGATTTTCCGCTTCTCGAGGAAAAACTTTTGAGAAATTCGAAAAATGAGCTTTATAAAGTACCAAGATGACACAATTTGCTACCGAAAGCATAGCCTACTTGTGATAAGCAGACGAATATTTCTACCCGAAAAAATGTTTTCATACATAAAAAAAAAAAAAAAAACATCTTTGTAGAAACAATACATTCTTTGCTCTGCTCAGAATCTAAAACTATTAACTGCTAAGTGATAATAACAACTAAAAGTATATCCACACGTCTAACACTGATGAAAATACGCATTGTACTGAGACGATGTATTACTTTAAACTGCGTATGAAAATTAAAACTGAAACCCGAAAACAATTAAAAACGTTTTCAAATCTGTAATTTTAATATCCGAGTATTAGACAGCGCTGACGTTCGCTAGAATCGGATTGTGGGTCTGTGGGTATACAAACATACCGCTCTTACACCGTCCGGTACGCACAATGTGGTTAGGAGTAGAGAGTAAAAACGGTTTTGAAAACGGACAACCCGGAAAAATTTGAAACCGTTTTTTAACCTGAAAACTGAAATCCGATAAAAATAAAACCGTTTAGTTACAAGTATCGGTTCGATTGTCGATGCTTGTGACGATATGAATCGTCGCCGGGTGGTAGCCGCGTGATGCGCTCACAATATTAGGGCGTTGTTGCTATAATCGAAGTTTCGGCGTCTCAATTTGAAAAACATGCTAGGCTTGATCATTTAACTACTGATAATAACCATGCTTATGAATGCACAGGATAAACGAATACACTAAAGTAGTGATGCTTGTCTTTTGAGGAGTGTGCCACAATTAAACTTTGGGGGATCGTGGGTGCCCTATAAATATAGAATTTACTCCAAAATAATGTTTATTTATATAATTCAAAATAACAGTGTAAACATATACATAAGATATAACAATTAAATATATATATCTAAATACTTTTCTTTATTGCTACAAAAATGTGTAATTATGGTATAATTACAGAAATACTGTGATTTTTATATTAATTTTTCGTAGAGGGTATGATAATTAAATAATTAGGTTTTAATAAAATATTTTAAGTATTTTAGAAATTAAAATGTATATTTACGTAGCAAATTATAATTTTGATGATTAGAATATATTTCTGATAATTATGAAAACAATACAAATTACATAGTTCATTATGTTATATAATAGTAAATGCTAATAATAAGGACTAATGAGGTTAATGGGAATTTGTATATTTCTTAAATTATTATTAAATATTAAAATGTAAAATAAAGAGTTAAACTATATAGGGTTATAATTTTTAATGATCATAACTCGTGCATTAAAATGTCAAAGTTTCAAAATTTCAAAATTTTAGTTATCTCGACCATGTTATTTCAAAAATAGGAAACTCGAAAATTCCGGACTATCCTGTCGGATTATATCAATTCTAATAATAGAATACCTATACAAATATTTTAACTTGTATTATATTATGTACAACATCTTTTACCGTTATGAACATAAAATTTAATATTATAAATTTACTATATTAAATATCTTACGGTTATAAATTAAAGTATGAATAATATCAGCATCTAAATAGTAGAATCAATACATCATGGGAATTATATTAATATTTTTTGTTCGTTTCAATATATGATGCAGTTAAATTATAACTAAAAATTTTATACATAGAAATAAATATTTTCATCCACTGTTCACATTATAATGTTATATTTTGCACTCAACGATTATTTGATTTAAAATATAAAATATATATTTATATATGTAAAGTCTCGAATCTTAATTATTGAGGAAACAGTTACATTCAACAGAAAAGTCCCACCTTTTTTATTGTGTAAAACGTTCATGTTCTAGTTAACCTTTAACTATCTTCGAACCTTTGAGATGTCAGCCAGTTTGCATACCATATTTAGATACAGTAAAATGATGATGTAAATTTTTAATTATGTTTCATATCTGAAGCCAGTGACATATTCAGAAATTTGTCGTCCGGATGCTAATGTTTTTTTATCTTCCCTCGCCCCATAGAAAAAAATCTGAGAGCACGGTTCCAGAGTTCAGACACAGCTTAAGATAATATATTTTATTATTATATATTATATATAGTTCTATTATCTATAAAATTTGTTAATACACTATAGATGTGGTAAAAGGTGTTACAATCTTAGAATATTATTGATAAAAAAAAAAAAATATTAATCAATTTTTTTATTGTTCATTAACTGAGTTATGTAAAAATCTGATAACGCCCCTGAAAAAATGCCATAAATACGTCAACGTCTGAAGTTAACAAGTAAGGTTAGGTTAAACGTTATAATGTGTTTTTTAACTTAGTACGAAACAATGACTAATTTGTTAAAGTTTATGCCTTATAATAAAAATAGTTATTTACTATAACAAATCTGAATTATAATACTATTATATAAATAAAATATAGTCGTTTTACTTACTTATATCATCGAATTTAACAGAGTCCTTAAGTACACCTTCGATTATAGCTGAAAAGTTTATAATAATATTGAATGTAAGAAAATTATAAATAAATTATGATAACAGAAAATAATCTATATGTTAAAATATCTAATATAATTATTTTTTATTAAAAATATTGGTTTGGTTATAACAACACGAAGACAATAAAAATTGTTTACATTTAAATTAAACATCAATTTATGATTCATTCCTGTTTTATTGTATTTAACATACCTTTGAATATATCTGAGGAGTTTATAATAATATTCAATGTAAGAAAATTATAAATTTATAATAAAAGAAACAATTCTATAAGATAAGATGCAGATAGTTATTTTGCATTTAAAATGTTGTTTTGGTAGGTAACATAAAGAAAATAAAAATTCTTTAAATTTCGCTAATTCATAAGAATTCATTAGTGTTTTATTATATTAAACATATGTATAAGTTCATTGAAATTCGTTAAAATATTTAATGTAAAATTAGATAACAAAATAATTATAGTTATATTGTAAAGGTAACGTTGCCAAATTAGATTTTCATATTTAATTTTGGGTGTATTCGACTAACACTGACGTAAGATTTATTTTAGCTTGTGATTATGATTAGATTGTTAATTATAAAACGTAAACCATTGTTACAACATTTTTACAATCGAACATCAACTACCATTCGTTGGATTAGATAAACTGGACGCTATACCCGTAAGAGATTATGGAGAAAAATTAAAATCAATAGACAATTTGTATTGAAGTTTTATTTGAACAAACCCAAGAACACACGATATTACGTAACGAAAATTTCAAAAACAAACGAAAATAAATTCCGAAAAACATATATTATAAAATCAATTCTTATTCAATAACCTCAAATTTAAGTAAACAAACGATAACGTTTCAGTCTAAATCACAGCGCTCAATGTTGATTTTGTTGCATTAGTCTTAAAGAACTTATTACTTATAAATTAGTCGGTCATAAATTGAAGCAACAAGTGGAACGGGTCCAAAGTGCAGCCACAATCCACTTAGTGCTCGGCATAACTATGCATTTTTACCGGTCCGTTAAATTATCGATCGGACCGTACGTTGGAATCGGTTACCGGATCAACGCAGTCTATCGAAACTTGTTTTCAATCAAAGCGGCCCCACCATCCATTTTCAAAGATCCGTTAAAATGTTTGACACTGATAAATTTATCCAATGTGTACAAATAATCAATGCCAATTAGGAAACTGAATAACAGTATATTCTTTTTGTAGGTAATTGCGAATTTATTTCCACGATTCATCAAAAGATTTAATACTCGTGCGGTAATAGTCTAAAAACTTATAATTATTTATTTTTGAATAAAACGTCAAAAAACAAATACTTCGTTTTCAATTTTGATTTAAAGGATGAATCCAAAATAGGTTTTTTTTTCAAACAACCTTAATGCTTCTAGTGTATCCGCTATTTTTTTTGATTTTGAAAGGATTTAAATATTTTAAACTATGTACAAAACCAATGAGAACCCGTGTTAATGATCGGGTTGTTTATGGTGGAGGTTGGAGTGATAACAACAGAAAAATATTTCAGAAAGTTTCAAAAATTAGCGGGAAAACGCATTGAAAATACTTGGTGTAGCCATTTGGTAAAAACGCCCCGGTTTACTGTCTACTTCGACGGACTTTTCGAAGGCGCAAAGAAGTAAACAACAATATGTTGACGTAGACATGAAATCAATACATCCACGAAATAGTTTGAGGTATTTGTAGTATAATATTCTTCATCATACTGTAACTAAACAGGGGTATTGGCAAGTCAATTTATCTCTAAAATCACGACTATTGATGTGTTTTAGGATACCAAATGGACTGTATGATACAATAATTCACACATCTATTGATACTGTACATATATACATATATATTTGCCATAATATTTCCTTGGAACTATGATTTATGGGAAATAAATGAGAATAAGTATTAGGCAGGGCGCACAGCAATGCAATATAGTTGAAGTGCGGTGTGAATCGAAGTATAATTTTCGCGCCACACGCCAGGTGTATTAAAAGGCAATATGACCTACTACATACGTCACGTCACATGCGCACCACCAATGTATTATTGTATTAATTATTACAGTATTTAACTATAGTATTGTATTAATGTTCGTCCGTCCATATACGTGTGTTCCATTTTTAAAAATAGGGTACGCTGGAACTTAGGCAACTGAACCAATATCGTGGAGTTTTCCACAAATATATAGAAGATACATTTAATAATTTCTAAAAATATTGATAATCTTTGTCACAACAAAAAAAATTATTTAAAATCAATGATTTTAT
>JABCUB010000158.1:0-10316 GCA_013282895.1 Eriosoma lanigerum | reverse complement strand
TGGTATGGGTATCTGTGTTAAAGCTACCTATTTATTTAGGCTGCGGGCGTTCTGTTATCGATTGGTGACCGGCTACTGGCTAGTGTGGGCCACAGTTGTAGATAGAACCGTAGTGTGGGCATCGAAATTGTTTTCATTGGATTGTTCGCTGTTGTGTAAGAATGCAAGATCAGTGTAGTCATCGTTATTATTTTGCTTTGATACGTGTTATATTGTTGAATCAACAATATTGATGTTAGAATGAAGACTGATAATCAGTTTTGTTTTGCTTTGGTTGGGAGCTAATGTAGCTATTTCATTATTACAGACCGAAGACTTTACTAAAAATCTGATAGGAGGTCTAGGAACTTATGTATTTGATTATTCTGATTTGCAGAATATTGTGTGTGGTCAAGTTCCTCGTGGTTTGTCAGATAATACACATCACGCACCTGTTATAATTAGTTCCGAAATACTATTTAAGTGGTTTCCGAGGCTCTCATTCTCGCCTCCAATTAGCTATCGTCTTTTGGTCTCTCATTTATTGATCGTTTCTTTCTGTAATATATGATGACAATACAGTTGTATTATTATCACCGTTCATAATTTTCATAACGATATGTTTTAACGTGGTCGTTTTTTGTTTTATTTTATTAAACTAATAATATGTGGTTGGTAGTCTTACTAAAGATCGTTATGCTTCATATTATGTTTATTGACCTCTCTGTTTGCTCCGTAGCAAATCAAATAGAGATAATATATATATATACAATCGCATATTATATTAGGTAGTATTCATATGCAGGTATTTTTTTTATAATTTATATATGACAAAAGTAAAATACTTTAAATTTATTTTAACAATTTATAAATAGATTTAGATATAAGATAGTTATAAAAACATTAGAATAATGTAGAATTTTTTTTACCTAATAATAAGAACCCGAGTATTTTTTTAATTATTTTTTTTTTCTGATTGAGTAATTATTTTTCTTTAATTACTTAAATATTATTTGTTTAGTTTTAATATAAAACAGAAAAATTATTATGCCGAAAATAAGTATTATTCAAATTATTGTTGTATTATTTAGCCCATGAATTTAAGTTGACTGAAGACGAGTTCAATAATTATCGGCGTAGTAAGTCTACCAACCTAATGCTTTAGGTTTTATTTAACAAATTATTTTATATAAAAATAACAATAAATATTATGATTATTTTAAACATTTTACTTCCCTTTCAGAATCGTTATTGATTCATTAACCAAATCAATCAATATATTCCTTAATTATGAAAGTATATTTTGTTTTATGCTATTATCGATATCATTGGTCTACCTATAAATTATAATATTTATCATTATCGGTGTCGATCGGCGATCATTTTCGCATACAATAATAAGTATTTACTATATGATAATAATTAAAAGATAAGATGTGTCGACCGTGTGCATTGTGTTAATTGAATTTTGAGAAGTAGAAATAAAGCTATGATGTGAAAAAACAAGTTTTGTATCTCCCGCGAATGACAGTATTGATACAATGTTTACAGTTCCAAACTAGGAAACATTTAAATTTATTTTCTTTAATTATCTTCGTTGTTAAATTTTAACTAAGTGAGTAAATAAGTGATCGTGCACCCGCGGACTTTTGACTTTTATTTAGGTACACGCAGATATTTAAAAATAGAAAGTAGGTACTTGTCGTGTATCTACATGTACCCTCCATTATACAACTGGTTACAATGAAAATAGCAATGATCTTAAGTCGCTTTTACTATAATTAGAAATAATTATTGAATTATTATATAAGGCTGTATCTATAACATAGATTCAAATCCACCCTTTCGCCCACAAAATTTATATTTTTTCAGAAAATATGTACTGTATTTTTAATTTATTAAGTGGGTAAATATTATAATAACAAAACGATCTTCCGTCCCACCGCCGAAAAATTAAGTCTGGCTACATCTTTGATATCACATAATATTAAGTCAAGAAAACTGTATAAGGTATTTATAAATTTAAAAATATCTTGTGATATAGTATACGGAAAAAAGGAGTACCTAGGAAGTATATTAAATTAATAGAGTATATATATAAAAGACGAAAGACAAAAGACTAGGACAAGAGTACGTGTAGAAATAGAAGATTTTATTATATGAGTTGATGTGCAACTATAAACCCTTACTTTTTCACTCTTCTAATAGATGAGATAACAAAATAGATATGAAGTAAGGTTAGATTAAATGCTATGGTACTTGATGTTTGCAGATGATAAGAGAGAGTCCGGAAGAGAAAAATAAGGGGCTTGAAAAGTGGAAAACCAGGCTTCATAGAAAAGAACTAAGGATTAGTTGGAGTGAAATTGAAGCAATATGTGTGAATCAACGATTTTGGAGGAAGTGATAAAAAAAATGATATATCTGACTATCTGAGCATATAATGATGTTGTTGAATGTGAAATTGTTAGATTCAAGTACATAGGACTGGTAGTGCATGAAAATTAATAAGGAAGGTAAATGGCATAAAGAAAGACTGAATAAGAGATGGATAGATGAAATAGAGGGTGATATGAAAATAACCTGTGTGAATGTATGAGATGTATGTAGTCGAAATCTATGGAGTTGTAGGACTAGGATAACTGACCCCATATAGCGGGAGGTAAGATGCAGAAGAGGAAGAAATAGAAGACATAATATTAAGTCTAACATAAATTGACTTTTAATTATCTTATCTACGTCTCAAAAGAATTTCGTTTTGGCTATTTATATTTTAGATAAATATAATTATAATATTTTATCATGAAATTGCCCTGAACTGCAATAATAGTTTATAGTCATAATATTATTAGTTTTATTATTATATATATAATAATAAATAATATTATATATATATTATGGTTAATTAATCGAGTATCTAAAACTATTATTGTATTCAGTATTTCCATTATTGTCTGAAACCTACCAAACATATGAAAAAAGAATGAAAACATACGGTAAGTAATCTAATAATTCCCAATACATTGATAATACTACCATATTATATTAACCAAAAAGCTTTCAATTTTATTTTAGTTTTCATGATAAATCTGAAAATTATTTTACCCAAATAATAAAATTACCTATGAAATATAATTTTCGAACTTGCCTTTTTTTTTATCGATACCTACCTAATAATAATATATGCAGAATAATAATTCCTTATTCATAATATTAAACATTGTTTTGTAGATTCTCATAACATTATTTAAAAATATTTTAGTCTTTAAAATATTATGTACCTACACAAAATATTAAAGAAAAATTTGTCAATTTATTTTGATATATTGTTACCTAATTATTTACTATAATTTTAGAAAGAAAACCTGTAGATAAAATACTATTTCAGTATATAAAAAGCAGTAAGGATTTTTAAGTATACAAATATAAAAACGGATACCTAGTTTAAATATTTACTTAAATAATTATCTATTTATGATATTAACCTTAACATATTAGGCACGAAATATTAATAATATGTGCTATTGAGTTTTAGATTAGAATTTAGAAACATAGAATATTAATAACTTATACAATTTTATATTTAATTTTGATTTCAATCATTATTATGGGCATGTAGTGGATAAGAAGAACAAAGGTTCATACTTCTCATTACTTTTTGTCTTTGATTGGCTTACATTACTAATGGCTTACCTAAATAATATAATTATACAATATCCATTATTTTGTTAACAATTAAGGAAAATTATTTATTTTAATATAAAATATACAATAATTACATATAGACAAATATATATCAATAATAAATTAGTTCAATTTTTAATCAATAGGAAAACATCTTAGTAATTAAATTTATAATTGTGTTTTATTAGTAAAAAAAGGTTTGTTTTTTTATTTAATTTTAGTTTTTCCACAATTAGATGAAACTTTAGAGGTCTATAATGAGCGCTACGAATTAAGTAACTTTATTTATATTTTATCACACTATAATTGTGCTATTCTTTTTTATTTAAAAATATTATTATATTATTTATGGGGACCATAGATGGATTTATGGTGTAGAGAGAGTGGCGAGACCATCGCTCAATGTACATATTATATATTATCATATATGCACACTGGCTTTAAGTGGTTTGTTTTGATCTAGTCCTTCAGGTTGAGGATTTAGCTTAGGGCGGACATCCCTATCTAAGAAACATGTACCATCATAAAATATACCTCGAACACAGAGAAACGCTTTTACTTTTAGACACGGAAATCGAAAGGTAGATTTTAAGATCTCGAATTGGAAATTATTAAGTCTATACAAGACTGGCGTATGTCAGAATATAGTGGAAATCTATAATTAATTGAAAACATATGTAATTAAAATAACAACACTACATGAGATAAAATGGAAAGAAATACAACAAATAAGAGTAAACGACTATAAAGTATATTTTTCAGGAAATGGTTTCGCTGTACATAAGTCGTTGGTACCACACATGAAATAATTTCAGTCTCGGAAAGGATTACAGTGCTGAGAATAAATAGTAGACTAATAGATTTTATATTAGTAGTTTTACATGCCCCTATAGACACGAGTGAGGACAACAGAGAAGGATACTTTTTACGAAGATCTTGGTAGAACATTTAAGCTGTCAGGAAATACTATAAAAATTGTGTTAGAAGATCTGAATGCAAAGTGTGGAAAAGAAACACATCTCCTGCCAATAATAGGAAGTGAAAGAGTAAATTATATGAGCAATAACAATGTCCTTAGGGTCACATAATTCGCAGTATTTAAGGACATGATTATAAAAAGTACAACTTTTCCACACAAAAAAGATACACAGGTAACTTAGAAATCACCAGATAGAAAGACAACCAATCAGATTGATAAAAAAGCATTTCACATATTACATCAATGACGTAAGAAGATTTAGGGGCACTGATTGAGATACAGACCATTTTCTGGTAATTGGAACAGTAACAATTAGTTAACTAGGCCATAAAAAGCTAAAAGAAAAAAGTGGGAATGTCGATTTTAAGCGTTCCTTCTTCATCCCTTCGGTCCTCGGAGAAATTAGTGGTTTCTTATAATTAAGAATTGAATGTAATAATATTGCATTAGAAAATACGATTCTGAGGGAAACTCAATATATTACAATACACTATACGAATAATTCATTCCAAAATTTTACCTCACTTATATACTACCTATGTTAGGTAGTATAAAAAATTTTCAAGTCCCTACGATCAAAGCGCAATTAGTTATCACGAAGTAAAAAAATTTATAATAACAGAAACCGTAATTTTGCCAATTTTCTGCCATTTTTTGATAGTTTTTCCCCTTTTAAAGAAATCTCTCAAACTTTTGAGAAATTTGAAAAATGAGCTAAATAAAGTACCAACTATATACGATTTGCTACCGAAAACATACCCTACTTGTGGTAATCAGACCATTATTTCTACCCGAAAAAGTGTTTTCATACAGAAAAAAAAACATTTTCGCTTCGCTCAGAATCATAAAGGAAGGCAAATCTCAATGCAGATGTACTTTATGGAAAATATGGATACGAACATTAAAACGCTCAATCTGCGTGACATGAAATAAAACTAGAATAAGGCCAGTAAAATTATAAAGGAATATGCAGAAAAGAGAATGGTACTATATGATAAAAAATAAAAACATTATTATTACATTTCTTACAATAACAACGTTTATAAATGAAATTACAGACTACAATATATATCTATATGTTACTGCAATAACAGTAACTACTTTATATTATGGAATAAATATGTAATATTATTATATTTGATCTTTATATTTTATTTTAGTTTTTATTAATAATATGATTTTATAGTTTGTTGTAAATGTATTAAAAATCCGTAAAATATGTTCAGAAAAATTATAGAATATATCGTATTATTTTTCCTTTATAATATCTATGAAGTAGAAATAAAATATCTCTGCAGAAACTTAGATCTATATCTGACTGACTTAAACTATGAGCTAATTTGAAAAATTTTTAATATAATTGATAAATAGTATAATATTATTATTTAGTACGTATTATATTTATATATTTTATTTTATTTTACAAGTATATAATTTTGAAAATGATTTTTTTGTAGCAAAATCGAAGATATTCATTACTCCAACTGGTTGGCAGATGCTCGTTTTAAATGATAATTATAGTAAATACTTTGACATAATATATTATATAATTGTATAATATATTCAATGTTTTATATTAAAATGTACAAAATTGAAAACAAATAGGTAATATAATTTTAAAAAAATCAATTAAATAATTTCCTTTATTATGTCATTTAACAATTCACAATGTCTTAATTATATATTTTCATTGTTTCTATTAATATTTAATGGTATTTAAATATTATTATCAGTATCCAATTGTAAAGAATATTACATTTATAAATACTCTAATTTTTTTATACTGGATGACGGAAAAGTCAGTTCCGGGTGCCCAAATATAAGTTATTTCGATACAAAATGGATATGATCACTTTATTATCAAAAACATAAGTCACACACTACTATATTACTATAATATAGATACAGTATGTCAGTATGTATAATAGCTAAAGAACGATACTTTGCAGGCGTATTTATACTAAATTAATGTGGACCCGTGTTCTAAAAAAATTTAACCTGAATTTTGGCCCCCTCCATATATAATTAAAATATTTTTACACTGCTTTGGAGTATCATCATTCAATTTTCTAATATTTTTTTCCAAACATTTTCTGATATAGGCAGTCGATATTGTATAAGTTTCACACTAATGTACTAGCTACAACCTACTATAATTTTTGATTTAGGGTTAATAAACCAAGCTTTTTCAAGAATTTATTTTTGAATTTAATACTATTAATTTTTGATAACAATCCAACATGAAGTTAATTGTTTTTAAACTATCCTAAACTTTAATCAGTTTAATAATATATATGTTAATAAAACCCTAATCAAATAAATTAAGTTTCTATATTGATTGAACATTATAAACTATAGATATTAGAAAACTAACAGCTGACGAATTTAAGAGTTTAAAAGAAAGTAAGTTAATTTAAATTCAAAGTAACTTATAAATTAATTAATATACGTTTCAAAAATAATATTTTTTAACTTAATCAATAAATTATTTATAATTGAAAAATGCAACATTTTCTAAGTAAAATATTTAAATGATTCATTTCCACAGTTTAGTGGATAATTGTCTTATAACCTAATTTTCAATTTTTTTTTTTTTAATGTTCTAGGTTTACCGGTTCCAAATGAAACATTTAATAATTACGAAATAAGAATGAAATCTTTTGGTGAATAAATTTTAACAAAATAATTAATTATTATATAATTTTAACAATACTAAATGGCTAATAATTTATAATTACTAAATTAGGTACATAGTATATATATAAATCGAATTATTTTTAAAATGGTATAGTTCGACCTATCAATATTTTATATATTATATGAGTATTTTATCATTAATTTTTCGATGTATGCATATTATCATCGATCATGTGACCAATGTTTATTTCAAACGCTTCTCAATTTTTCTTATCCATGAGTATGTGAATTGTGATGAGACGCTGCATCAATTGGAATACGCGCCTTACACCGACAATTAAATTAAAGACACAATTGTTTGGTTATTCAACAACGAAGTTATTCCACACTTTGGATTTACGAATAAACTATTATACAATTTTAGCAGTGATGTTCCTTGCGTGTTACAAAAGAAATATCGGGAGCTCAGAGAGCGAGCTCGACATGGTTGACACTTTCGCGTCGGAACACAGAGTCGGATTCGAACAGATCAAAAATAGTCGACGGCGATGGACTTTGATCACGCGGTATTTTCGGGACGAATATAGGTTCAGTGAAGAGGAGAATATTAAAAAAAATCGAGTGTTCGCGATCGAGTCAGACGTAAAACGAATCAGACGCGGCTGCGTCGTGCGAATGCGTGCTAATGTAATAAGTATATTAAATTCGACCACGCTGAGTTGCGTTCGAAAAATCAACTCCAGTTAACTCGAATCATTTATAATTAATTTCGCGTCATTCGAGAAAACAGAGTGGACTACGATGACTACCGTTCGAAAACCTAAAGTTGTTTGCTGGAGTTAACTCTTGTTAGGTACCCGAAAAAATTTCTAGGTTCTTTTAACTCTACTGTTAATTATTCTTATCCGATTCTATACTATAATCAATGCTTATAGTATGAAAATTGTTTAATGTACACATATAATTATCATATATCGTATATTTATTCCACATCGTTATTCAATCGTCAATCGAGCAGAAACATTAATTTTATCTATAATCATGATTACGTACTTAACGTTATTAGATCACTAATTTTTCAATGTATATATGGTACATACGCATCATCGATCACGTTATTATATCACTAATCGATCGTAATTGATTGTAAACAATAATTTATCAATAGTCTAGTAAGAATCGATTTTGTGTTTCGTTAAACATGAAGACTAGCCGAACTATTAAACTATCAAATTTCTAAATATAATATTATTTTTCGTAAAAGAAAAATAAGGAGACAGGTTCAACGAATTTGTATAACGTTTATAACTACATATTAATTTATTACAAATAAGTAGTAGAACTTAACCTATAGGTATAGGTACATTGTTATAGGCTTGTTATTAGATTATATGCATAAAAATTGATAACAAAGAAAAAACATAAAACTAATCAAAAAAGGAAAACTATTCTAAAACATTGTTATAGGCATGTCACTAGGTTATATGCATAAAAATGCTTAGGTAAAAAAAATCATTTGGAAATACAATTTATATCTATCATACAATAATTCAAATAATGTTTATAAATAATGTTTACCTATAAGTATTACCAATTTATTTATACACCATAAATAGAAATTAAGTCGAGATTTTTCAATAATTTTTACTATTGTTTGTTAAAATTATATATTACTTATTATATATTAATTATTTACCTATTGTTATAAAAATAAATATTAACTACCTCCCTATAATTAATTTTATAAATTATTCATTTAAGAGATACAAATACATATTGTATATTTAAAAAAAAAATCGAATAATTTTAATATTATGTTTAAAGTTTTAATAAGTAGTTTATTTTCGTAGGATATGGAAAACTTCCATCCGAACTATTTAATGATATATTAAAGAGTAAGTCCATTGTGTTATAAATTATAACAAAGGTTCAATCCCCGTACATACCGATATTTAATATTTATATAATATTTTAATCAAATAATCTAAATAAACTATTGTTATTAGTTAATATAACTGTTCGGTTAGATAGAAATAATTAAATATTAACATTTACCAATCAAGTATTTAATTTATATTTTATATATTCTTAAGCATTCGTTTATTATGACTATAATAATATATATATACAGTTCTATGTCAACTCCAGTCTATATAAGTTCTATATATATACATTATGTAAAATGATAATGCGCAATACGCATTCTAACACATACCATAAAAATTAAACAATATTCAACTTTAATTTAATTTAATATTTTAATAAGTATAAATTAAAAAATGATTTATAAATAAATTTGTTATAATATATATAATATAAATACTTTTAATTATTTTAGTTTATCCAGAAAAAGGACAGTTAAAATATTGGTATAAGCACAAAATGAAGAAATTGTGTAAGTCATTTATACTAATAATTAATTTATTGTATATGTGTAAATAAATTTTTATAAAAAGAAATCCAAAATCGTATTTAATTTTAGACATCACACCACTAAACAATTATAAGGAATTTCAAAATTGTAAGTCATATATTTCATATATATTTACTGTCCGATTTAATAATGTAATTTATATATTCGTCTATAACTTTAACCCTTTTAAGATATGTTGTATGTCTGAGTCAATTTTTTAAATTTTTTATTAATTTTTTTTTTATGTATGAAAACATTTTTTCGGATAGAAATAATTGTCCGATTATCACAAGTAAGGTATGCTTTCGGTAGCAAATCGTGTCCTCTTGGTATTTTATTGAGCTCATTTTTCGAATTTCAACAAAGTATTTCCCTAGGAGAAGAAAAACTACCAAAAAATTGGCAAAATTACGATTTTCGTCTTTTGTATTTTTTATTTCGCGATAACTAATTGAGTTTTTATCGTAGGGACTTGAAACTTTTTTGAGTACTAACATTGTTAATACACAAGTGTAGTAAAACTTTGGAACAGATTAGTTGATTGTTTGGCAAAATATAGAGCTATGAATTTTTTGACAAAAAAAATTAATATTATCTATAATTTTGGGTTTACCGGTTTGAAAA
>JABCUB010000155.1:0-13646 GCA_013282895.1 Eriosoma lanigerum | reverse complement strand
AAATCCAAATGAATAAATTTTATCGGATAGATAATTGTAGCCGGTGTCAATGGCATATTTAGGAGTTTATCAAGATAATGTGATATGCGATGGCAATATTTAATTGATTAAATGGACTTTATTCTCTTATCATCGTCAACAATGCGCGTTAAAACGTTGAAATTTTGATATTGTTATTCTGTAATATTCTTGTAATATATTCTGTAGATATTAGATAATATGTTAAATAAGTTATTTATATCGGGTTTCGAAAAATATCACTAAAAAAACGTCAAGGGTATTTATTCCCCTAAATATGCCACTGGATGGCTTGCTCTAGAGTCCAAACGCCAATATCACACTCAGAAATCTGTGGACATCCGGAAGTCGAACCTGGACAGTGGACACTTGTGCGCCAAAACATGTAGGTTTTGAAACATTTATACCTATGTCGTATACACATTACTACCAAAGTACCAAGTTAAATGATAAAGAAATTGTTATTTCATCTAATTTTTTTATTGTTTCGGTTGAATAACTTTGGGTTAAGGAACTCATAGCCTCAAGACCAAAAAAGGAAAATATAATTTTATAATGATAATTTGCTGTTATATATTATATGTTAAATCAAAGTTTATTTTAAATAGAGGAAAAATCATTAATATTAGTACTTACATCCGAAAAATTGAAAATCAAAAATGTAATTATCTATATTAAAGTAGTATCTACATAAAAGAATCTAACCATTCTGAATATACGAAGCAAAACAACTATGATGCTATAGATGAATATGAGAAGGCAACATTATTTCTGCAAGGAAACTCACTGTCTCTAGTAAGTAACTCAACAATCCTATAATGAGGACTATGAGAAATTATTAATAATTATATAAATAACTATTACACAGATACTATATACTACGATATTTCTGAAATAAGTTTACAGGCAGTTAAAAGTTCATAACAATAACAACTATTTAATACTTAACATTATAAGGGCAACATTATAAATGAAATACTAATAATAAATAATAATTATAATGTATGAATTAAATATATAATTAAATTGTTTAAATTGTTTCTATATGGTGCTAATAGTTAATACTAATTATGATATTATTCATTAATAATCATCGGTGCAGCACGCGGCTGTATAGCTTCTCACTATCTTACATTTGTAGTCTACTGAACTAAATACAATTTAAATAAAACTAAATAAAACTATTACAAAGTAATTAATAATAAGAAGATTTCGATTTGAAAAACTTAATTCATTTTAAAACATTAAATACAAATGGAGAGTATCCTAGGAAAGTCGCCATCTGTAACGAAACGATACAAATTCTCTATAGAAATTACAAAAACGACATGTGATGCCTTTATTAAGGTCACCAACCACGGACCGAGGTATAACAACCGAAGTACCGAGGATTTTAAAAAATCGTTTAACAAAAAAAACACACCGATGATCACAATAAATTTTGATACATTTTATTAAATAAAAATACATAAAAAAATCAATATGATAGAACATCTATATCAATAATTAAAATTATAAGAGAAAACTAAAAAATACATATAACATATAATAAAATATAACAAAATAAAATGTATATAAATTTAAATTATAAGAAAAATGAATGTAAGTTTTTAGTTTTCCTAATATATAATAACAGACACTCAAACCGGTCCTTGCACGGCAGTCTTCACTATACGCACAAGGTACAACAATTCTAATATTAATATAAATCATATATATATATATATAAATAATACAATGTTATGTTACAGTAAATTTATTAAAAAAAATTATATTTATATAACATATTTCAATAACCAACGATTTTTACGTATCCGCTTCTTCATCGTCATCGTCCCCTTCGCCTTCCTCGTCCACAGTCGCATCCTGGTACTGCTGGTACTCGGACACCAGATCGTTCATGTTGGCCTCGGCCTCGGTGAACTCCATCTCGTCCATTCCCTCGCCGGTGTACCAGTGCAGGAAAGCTTTGCGCCGGAACATGGACGTGAACTGTTCGGACACGCGTTTAAACATCTCTTGGATGGCAGTGGTGTTGCCGACGAACGTGGCCGACATTTTCAGTCCACGCGGCGGTATGTCGCACACGGCCGTCTTTGTGTTGTTCGGTATCCATTCCACGAAGTAGCTGGAGTTCTTGTTTTGGATGTTGAGCATCTGCTCGTCCACCTCCTTCATGGACATGCGGCCGCGGAATACGCTGGCCGCGGTCAGATACCGGCCGTGGCGCGGGTCGCACGCGGCCATCATGTTCTTCGCGTCAAACATCTGCTGCACCAGTTCCGGGACGGTGAGCGCGCGGTACTGTTGGCTGCCGCGAGACGTGAGCGGCGCGAACCCGGTGATGAAAAAGTGCAACCGCGGGAACGGCACCATATTCACGGCCAACTTTCTCAAGTCCGAGTTCAGTTGCCCGGGGAACCGGAAACACGTGGTCACGCCGCACATGGCCGCCGATACCAGGTGGTTCAGGTCGCCGTATGTGGGCGTGGTCAGCTTCAGCGTCCGGAAGCATATCTCGTACAGCGCTTCGTTATCAATGCAAAACGTTTCGTCCGTGTTCTCCACCAATTGGTGAACGGACAGCGTTGAATTGTACGGCTCCACTACGGTGTCGGACACCTGCGCGAACCAATCGCGATTATTAACAGAACATTACATCAATCACGTTTGTTGCCTTTGACTTACATACACGTAATATGGCAAATCTACATACTTAAATAACCGCATTGTTACTTATTTATAATTTATATCATACCTATCATAAATTCGTAAAGGAGAACATTAACTATAGCGTTGAAATTTTTTTTTTAGTTTTATAATTTTAAACAAATTATAAGTATAGTTTATTTAACTATAAACGTGTTATTTACTCGTTTCTGTAAAAACATACCTATGACTAAATTTAAAATAAATATATATATATATATATATATATATATATATATATATTCTCAACGCTAAAGTTTATGTTCTTCTAGAGAAATTTCATAATAATGGTAAATTTTCTCTAACATTAATATTATAAATAAATTATAATGGCAATGCAGTACGTAGATTTGCTGTGTTATGTATGTGTAATACAACAAACGTGGTTTATATTTCATAAACGTAGGTACCCTATATTATAGCAAAAATACAGATTTTCACAAAGTTTAATTTTTTTCTATTGAGATATTTTCTATTCGACTTTATTATACGTCATTTTTCTAAAATTTTTATTATAAATTTTTATGTCAAAGAAATTAAAGGCAGTATAGTATTTATTCTCAAATACCAGCAAATATTTTTTTTTATGTAGATATCTTTCAAATTTTCTAAATATTATTAAAATAATGTACCTAATTCCTTCATTTTTTGATAACTATTAACTTTTAAATGATTTTTTGATTAACAGTGGCGGATTTTCAACAATTTTCTTGTGGGGAGAAGATCCTAAGTTTTAGTATACATTTATTATTTATTTATTGATTATTATACCTACATATAGTTTTAATTATATTTTTCATTTTTCTGATGGATGGTCTAGTATTCCTGGTCCTCACGTAAATCCGCCGCTGAAAGTACGTTATAGTGTTATACTCACATGATTTTGCTAAAATCGTCTGTCTAACGAAACAAATGCGAAAAATAGAGCTACACAAAACTTAAATTGAGGTGCTCACACTAAATCATAAACCTCTATTGACTATTAATAATATGTATATATATATATAGTATTTTGGAAGCGAATCTATTTTTTATTTTCCAACAAAGGTTAGGTTACATTTTTTTAATTTAAATTATTGCCTTAAATTGACACAAAACTACCAAAACGTCGAAACGTTAATAGATAATAATAATTTTCCTTTGAATATATTTCCAACTTTATATAAGAAAATGAATTTTTTTTGAAATAAAAAATAATTTACATTTTTTTTTTTTTAAATCAATTAATAAAATGAGATTCAATATTAATTATATAAACCTATTAATTTTATGACGTATATACATTTTATATTATATGAAATAATTGATCGTTTACCTTAGGTGAAGGGACGATACTGTATGTGGTCATGATTCGGTCCGGAAATTCCTCTCGAATTTTCGATATCAAAAGAGTGCCCATCCCGGAACCGGTGCCACCACCTAATGAATGAGTCAGCTGAAATCCTTGCAAACAGTCACAACTCTCCGCTTCTTTCCTGATAAAAGTGATTTATAATCTGTTATTATTGTGATTTATATTTATTTCTTATTTAAATGGGAATAATCGATTAAACGCCGAACAACAATCAAACATTAATTCGTCACGTAATCGTTTCAATGCAACTTTATAGATATAGAATTACCGAACAACGTCCAGCACCGAGTCGACCAACTCGGCACCCTCCGTGTAATGTCCTTTGGCCCAGTTGTTTCCCGCGCCCGATTGACCAAAGACAAAATTATCAGGTCGAAATATTTGGCCAAACGGACCAGATCTCACCGAGTCCATTGTACCCGGTTCCAAATCTACGAGCACCGCTCGAGGTACATATTTTCCACCTAAATTTTACAGTAAAAAATTATTATAAGTATTGCAGATGTTTCCAATACACTTCCCATTAGATTCTCAAATGTAAACCCCACAAACATACTAAAGAAACATTCTTAATGTAATTTAATTTTCAAAATAAATACATTTATTTAATATTAACACTTTATTTTATTCTGTAGATTTTTAAATTTCACTTTAGTCAGAATGAAAATACTTATAGTTATATGTACCTACCTATAATGCTCAGATGAGGGTTTTATCATTTGTTATTATGGCAGTGGGAGGGGGGGGGAATCAAATATTTTTATATCTACAACACAAATTTCAATTGGTAATAATTGTTATTTATTAGGTATAATTATAATAGACATACTTATCAAATATTCAAATATATAAATAATTTTAATTTAAAATGAAAACAAATAAATTACAAAGTTGCATTGTCAATAACAATATCAGGTATGTAGGTAACTTATCTAACATAACCCTACATAAGGTAAGTATTAATATAATTAAATCATTTATAGGACTTTAAATGTTATTTATTAAATAAAATGTACAAAAATAATAAAAATATATAATTTCAACTACGTACAGGTTGTACTAGTTTGAAATTTTATAACAGCCATGGCCCAAAAAGGCGACTGACTCTATCGTCCCTCCTTAATCTCGCCTTTGGTAATACTATTGTAATACAGTCGTTTTTTACAACTTAGTGTATGTTAAATAATATATAATTGGATAGATATATTGTAAATGTATGACGAATTATTTAATTGTAAAACGATTTTTTTTCTCAAAAGATAATATCATTCTTACTCTGTCATTATCACCTAAATGTGTAGTGTACTAGCATAACCTAGTTGAAAGTAAAGTAGTATTACTACCTAACCTAACCTACTCAGTGACGTATTTTGGGGGAGCGAAGAGGTTTCAACATAATACATATGGAAAATAATAATACCTACAATAATAAAATCTATAATAATATATTTTGTTATTTAGTTTGTCATTGAAATTACAGCATGTGTATAATTTCTTTTAGTAGTAGTAGTTTTAGTATTCAGAATAGATATTCGAATGCATTTTAATTGTTATATTCAAAATATTTATTTGTTATAATTAATTTGTTATTAATTTGATATAGGAAATGTCGGGAAACGTTTTTTTAAAATCAAAAGAAAGAAAAACTACATTATTACAAAATAGAAGGAAATTAATTCCAAAAAGAAAATTATTTTTAGATAAATCGTATGGAGCTGATACAAATTACGGGTTAGCTGAATTATTGTTAGACGAATATACACAGAACGAAATTGAAGAAAAAAAATTAAATTTTTATGTAGTCTTCAATTAAATGAAAATGAAAGACGATTATTAGAATAGGAAACTAAAGATCAATACAAGTGTCAAAGATGGCATAATGAACAAATAAAATTATCTAACTTTGGACGGATTTGTAAAAGAAGATCTACTACTTCCTGTAAAAATATTGTATATGATTTGCTATATAGATCATTTACATAATTTTCAACTGAATACGGTAAAGAAATGGAACCATTTGCAATCATTGATCAAAATTTTTCATATTTAGCTGCATTTCCAGGTTTATAAATTATAATTATATTATGTACTTGGGAAAAAAAAATTCGTATTATATACAATATATATTATACAAAACGACTCTATTTAATAATAAAAATCTTTTTTTATATCACTGTGAAAATTTTCTATAAATATTTTCTAGTTTACATTATTATGTTTCTATATTTCAGATGGGCTAATCGGAGATGATGGTTTAATTGAAATTAAATGTCCTTTTTCTGTTAAAGATTATAAAAATATTAATGATGCTATAACGAATAAAAAGGTAGGTACACTACTATAACAAATTTAAAATATAATAATTATATACTGAAACGTATTATAAAAATATATATTAGAGATAAACTTTCTTCGGTTGAATTTGAGTAAAGAACACGAATTAAAAAAACACACAATTATTATTATCAGGTACAGGGGCAGCTACATATAAGTAAAAAAAAATATTGTTATTTTATAGTGTATTCTAGTAATTGGTTACATGTGGAAACTATTCATTATATTAATGAATTTTGGATAAACGTCATGCAACCTAAATTAACGAGGTTAGTTAAATATATTATTTATATAATTTTTATTAATATATTTAATATTTAATTTATATGGATTTTATAGGTTTTATTTAGACTGTTTGTTACCGGAAATTGTGATACCTCAATATGGTAAACGATTAGTTCAAGATATCAAAGACCCGGGCGAAATTAATTAATAAAATGTTTCTTAAATACTTTGTTAATTTATTATAATATGTAGTAACTATTACATATTATAATGTTATTTATGTAATAATATAATATTTATATTAATATAAATGATAATATTATTATGCTTAATTATATTAATTAAATATATAAATAAAAATAATAAAATAAACGGAAAATGACTAAAAAATAATTAGTCTCATTTACGAAAAATGCAGTATTGAAATTAAATGTATATATGTGGCGCAAGATCAAAAATTGGACTTCTTACATCCAACTGTATACTTCTCTTTTAAAATTTTGATAATATGTATTTTTACTCCGAGTCTACTCAAATGGCCATATTATTGCATATAAACAGCAACTAGACTTTGTCTAGCGTTGTCACGCCTGCGGTTTACATACATTTTAATCATACGAATTGCAAAATAATATTATGAATTATGAATGTACATTTCATATATGAGTCTAGTAAGTGCCTGATGCTGTACCGTGTTTACATAGAAAACAAAACAAAAATTAAAATATGAACCAAACACAAACTATATAGGTGTTTTTTCGTCAATGACAATAATTTTGTATAGAGTTTTCTGTGTAGACACGGCATAATTATGTAAGTAATAACAAGATAAATATAATTCAAGCTTATTATATAATATATTTTATGAAATATATATTTCTATACATATTTAGGCAAACAGTAGCTTAATATATCAATAGTTTGTAAGCGCGCACGATCATACTATAGATTTAGATAGGTTAGATGAACCGCCGCGCCATCCGTAGTCATAGTTATCATAGTTAGTTTCATTCCTAAAATAACCATAATTTGCGATGCGCACAGCACAAACAAAACATATAAAATACCAATATTATAATCTTAGACACAGTGGCGTATCCAGTAATTTTTTTTGGAGGGGGGCTGATCAGTTACATATTACATTACAAAAAAAACTATATTTAAAATGAATATTTAAATTATTAATCAGAATATCAGATTGTTAATTTTAGTCGTCTAGCTTTTCCGCTGTTCCAAAACTTATCTAGTACCATCTCATCAGTAATATTTACATATCTATGAATAGACAACAGAGCTAGTACTACAAGCCGTGACTTAGATGTTGTATTTCGAAGATAATTTTTCAACCTCCTTAATGTTGAAAAACTTCTCTCAGCAGTGGCTGTTGTAACAGAAAGTATTGATAATAATTTAAGAAGCTCATCTAATCAGCCTTATCTAATTAATATATGTGAAATGCAGCATTACAGTAAATTGAAAAAGCAAAAGTACACCAAAAGAAAAAGAAAAATGGACACTTTTGTCTGGGAGTGGGTAAGAGGACGACCACTAAAGTGTACAGCACCAGTACACACGTAACGTAACGCTGTATATTATACACATATATTATTAAATTATATTTATTTATTAAGATTATACCTATATACTATATATAATTTAATTAATTACATTTCCTGAAATTTCGAGAGTGACTACAGCCCCCTCAGCCCTCTCCCTAGATACTGCTTAGACATATCGATATCACATATTATATACCTATGTTTTTCAATCAAAATTATTTTGTATGAAATAGATATTAGTAAATTACTAAGTTTGTATTCCTAGAAAAGAAATTAGTATCCAATATTATTTTTATACTTTAAAAAAACATCTTTGTAAAACCAATACATTTTTCGCTTCGCTCAGAATCTAAAAGTAATAAGAGTATAAATATAATTCAAGCTATGTTGTATAATCAATTTTATGAATTATATATTTATATACATATTTAAGCAAACAGTATCTCTCATTTACAATTAATTTGTGTGTACGCGCGTGATCATACTAGACAGTTTTGGGAAGACATAAATATATAGCATCATCGTAGTCGTACACATATAGTTATATATATAATTGCATAATGTGCACATTACGAACGTTCGTGAAACAATAAAATGCGCTCTCGATTTGTGCCGTAAGGATGGGCCAAAAATATCAAAATATCGATATTTGTGCACAATATATCGATATCATATGATATTATCCAATTTTTGATATCATAGATATATCATCTTATATTAATATTGATATTTCAAAAATATACAAACATTTTAAATGAAAACAAAATAAAATATAATATTAAACTATAAATAGGTATATAGTTAAATTTTTTTTATCGCCAAATACTAATTATTATCTGACACAATTATTACTGTTCAAACATACTTTTAGATTATTTATTAAAGATAGACTTAGTAGTTAATGGTCAATTAGAAGTTATTACAGTATTGAGTACAATATTATTATAGCACCTTCCAAGTACGTCCAGCATTTTTAAAATATTGATTCAAACACAAACAGATGCAAAGTAATAATAGAATAGACTATTCTAAAATCAATGGTAATACTATGTATAAGATTTATAGTAAAAAATCTCTATTCGCAAACTATAGACAAGAATACGAAAAAAAAAATTTTTGATGTATCAAAATATCGATATTTTTGGGGAAAATATCAATATCAAATGATAAATTTTCCATTTTATTAATATCGATATTTTTTTCATTTTAGCCTATCCCTAATTTGTGGTCTAACATCACCCGTATCAGTTGAGCGATGTGCGTTCGTCGCGTGCTTGCGTTGTTACAAAAGTAATAAAAGCGCATTCTATTGCTTGCGTTCTCGTTTCGGTACGACGGCCTCTAACATTGATTATAGAATAGGAGGTATCATCGCCTCGGGTGGAAAATTTTTTTGGAATTAAGTGGCGGCAGCATTTTTTCATAACTTAATAATCTTTTTTTTTTTTAGTGAGGGTATGTAGGAAAAATAATGAAAAATTATGAAATAAAACTTTATCTGGGGCGACAAAACTCTAAATACTTCTCTGTACCTACCAATATAGCAATATAGGTCAAATTAAACGTTATACCTTATTTAATTTATTAAAGGTTAGGTTTATTTGGTTTAATGGCATTAATTTAAATTATCTTTTTTTTTTTTTTTTTGTCTAAATGTACACTTATATTATTTGATCATACCTAATAATATAATCAAATTATTATACTAATAGTTTATTTTAAATTTAAATATTTTAATTCTAAAAGTATAAAAACCGTATAAAATTGAAATCTACCAATGAAATGTCATCATAGTGAGTTATATTTTTAAATGCATATTTTTACTTCTAAGTCCCTATGTACTTATGTTAAAAAAAATACGGTATATTATATTAATTTAGTTTTAACAGGCGATTATATTGTTATTACTGATTTTTGAATAATAAATAAATTTACTGATTATGTTATTACAACTTATAACACTTATAAAGCTTATAACATTTCAGTAATTTTGTTATCGACAAATGAATACCTCTACATAAATAAGTTACATTTATTATAGATGTCAATGTAAAACCATAATATTATACTGATATCTATGCGTAAACTATAAATCATAAAGATAACTTGGCCACTTTTTATGGTAGGTTTTCTATTTTATATATATTGAAGTATATAATATTGTATTATATACATTTCGAGCGGTGTAATATAATATGTACGTTGTTCCCGCGCGAGGATATTATTTTGATTTACGAGTTTACGACGGAATACAAAGTACTAAAATAAACCAATTTAATCTAAGTTTAATCAATTTAAGTATTTAATCAAATTACCAAGCGCCTCCGAATAATAGACATTGATTCGTTCTAATTGTAGATCTGAATCTCCATGGTATGATCCGGTTGGATCAATTCCGTGTTCATCGGATATAACTTCCCAAAACTAAAAAAATTATATTTAAATTCACAGTGTGTCAATCAAAACTCAATATATTTTTTAAAAATAAATTAGCTTCTATTTTCATATATTTCATTATCATCCAAATTAATTTTGTTTGTGTTTATTCATAATACTAAGTCTGGTTATCATACCTATGTGTTTAGTTTATAGGTACTTACCTATTTATAATTATTATTATATATATTATTTATAATTAAATTATTATTGCATTATTAATATTATTATAATTTTTACCTTAGCACCGATTTGGTTACCACACTGGCCAGCTTGTAAGTGACATATTTCACGCATTACTATAGGTACTTAAATTGGCTATAGGTACCTAATAATTTAGTATTAAATTAATAATATAATTCAATATCTAAAACACTTAACTTCACAATGCCAAATACAAAACGAATACATACCATTAACAAATAATAGAGTTTAATATTTACAAACAAGAATCTATTATAGTTAGTTCGTTAGTAACGACTAGTAAAATTTAAATAGCCAGCATAACAAAATAATCAAATTATTGCTAACGTATATATTTAAAACACATATTACCTATATGGCATAAAATAATAATTTCACCAATTTAATTTATTGAAATAATTAGATACCTGTGTCTAAATGTTATATTTAGGTATACTATAATATATACGGTTAATATGTGTCCAAAACTTAATTATTCTAATTAATTTACAGTAGGTAATACACTAATACTAATATTATGTATTTATTAGCTTAAAAATTATTTTATTATTATAAGTATAACCATAATCATCTATAGTGTATTTAAACATCATGTATATATTAGGAACCTAAACTGAATTCTAATCGAAAAATCATAATATTAATATTATTTACAAATACCATATAATATACAAATGATTATATTATATATTATACATGCTCAGACGTATTTCATAATACAATAACAATTATCTTAATTTTTAAAATTGTAATCTTACAAACATTTTTTTTTTTCAAAAACTCTTTAAGTTTGGTTAAAGTTTTTACTTTAACCAAAAAAATTCGGTATACATAAAATAACGGTTACGTATCTAAAGATTAATAAAACATTTTTATTATTTTTGTAATTTATAATCTTACTTGTTTTAAAAAAATATTTTTATGATTTGTTAACAATTATCAAATTACATACTCTTTTATCCCTTCAAACAAAATGTTATACCCCCTGGACTTGACTGGAAACAATTATCAGAGCTATCTAAGATGGTTCTTGTTTAACTATAACAACACGTTTAAGTTAGTCAAATCCAAATGAATAAATTTTATCGGATAGATAATTGTAGCCGGTGTCAATGGCATATTTAGGAGTTTATCAAGATAATGTGATATGCGATGGCAATATTTAATTGATTAAATGGACTTTATTCTCTTATCATCGTCAACAATGCGCGTTAAAACGTTGAAATTTTGATATTGTTATTCTGTAATATTCTTGTAATATATTCTGTAGATATTAGATAATATGTTAAATAAGTTATTTATATCGGGTTTCGAAAAATATCACTAAAAAAACGTCAAGGGTATTTATTCCCCTAAATATGCCACTGGATGGCTTGCTCTAGAGTCCAAACGCCAATATCACACTCAGAAATCTGTGGACATCCGGAAGTCGAACCTGGACAGTGGACACTTGTGCGCCAAAACATGTAGGTTTTGAAACATTTATACCTATGTCGTATACACATTACTACCAAAGTACCAAGTTAAATGATAAAGAAATTGTTATTTCATCTAATTTTTTTATTGTTTCGGTTGAATAACTTTGGGTTAAGGAACTCATAGCCTCAAGACCAAAAAAGGAAAATATAATTTTATAATGATAATTTGCTGTTATATATTATATGTTAAATCAAAGTTTATTTTAAATAGAGGAAAAATCATTAATATTAGTACTTACATCCGAAAAATTGAAAATCAAAAATGTAATTATCTATATTAAAGTAGTATCTACATAAAAGAATCTAACCATTCTGAATATACGAAGCAAAACAACTATGATGCTATAGATGAATATGAGAAGGCAACATTATTTCTGCAAGGAAACTCACTGTCTCTAGTAAGTAACTCAACAATCCTATAATGAGGACTATGAGAAATTATTAATAATTATATAAATAACTATTACACAGATACTATATACTACGATATTTCTGAAATAAGTTTACAGGCAGTTAAAAGTTCATAACAATAACAACTATTTAATACTTAACATTATAAGGGCAACATTATAAATGAAATACTAATAATAAATAATAATTATAATGTATGAATTAAATATATAATTAAATTGTTTAAATTGTTTCTATATGGTGCTAATAGTTAATACTAATTATGATATTATTCATTAATAATCATCGGTGCAGCACGCGGCTGTATAGCTTCTCACTATCTTACATTTGTAGTCTACTGAACTAAATACAATTTAAATAAAACTAAATAAAACTATTACAAAGTAATTAATAATAAGAAGATTTCGATTTGAAAAACTTAATTCATTTTAAAACATTAAATACAAATGGAGAGTATCCTAGGAAAGTCGCCATCTGTAACGAAACGATACAAATTCTCTATAGAAATTACAAAAACGACATGTGATGCCTTTATTAAGGTCACCAACCACGGACCGAGGTATAACAACCGAAGTACCGAGGATTTTAAAAAATCGTTTAACAAAAAAAACACACCGATGATCACAATAAATTTTGATACATTTTATTAAATAAAAATACATAAAAAAATCAATATGATAGAACATCTATATCAATAATTAAAATTATAAGAGAAAACTAAAAAATACATATAACATATAATAAAATATAACAAAATAAAATGTATATAAATTTAAATTATAAGAAAAATGAATGTAAGTTTTTAGTTTTCCTAATATATAATAACAGACACTCAAACCGGTCCTTGCACGGCAGTCTTCACTATACGCACAAGGTACAACAATTCTAATATTAATATAAATCATATATATATATATA
>JABCUB010000154.1:0-13651 GCA_013282895.1 Eriosoma lanigerum | reverse complement strand
AGTATTTAATTAAATAATATATTGTAGCACAGTATCACTGACAAAATATATATTTATTTGTAATTTTACAAATATTGGTAATATAAATTATTTGAATTCATTTTCAATTAGTCATGTAAACTTTTAATTATGAGTCAGTTTTGTTCTTTAGTTATTTTATATATATTTATTTGTTTAAGTTGTTTGTTACTTAAATCATACTTTACATTATTATGTTATATATTATATTTCATTATATATATAATATATATCATATAATTACTCCTCGGTATAGCAAAATCCAAATAAATCAATTTATTTATTCAAAAACAATGCCAGTAGTACAAAATATAACCAATAAACGCCAAAATATGCAATACTGACAAAAAATGTATGCACACTCAAATATAGTGCAAAAGTACGTATTTCAGTCTGCTGAACTCCAAATAAATCGGTTTATATTAGACAGTATTTACTACTTCGATTTATTTGGGTACGTCGTATAAGTATCTGTATCTTAATACGTCGTATAAGTTTTCCATATACAAACTTTAGCAAGCGTGTTTTTTAATAATGGTTCTTTGTCAAAAATTCGCATCAGTCTGCTGAACTTTAAATAAATCGATTTAAATTAAAATACAATTCCAAGCACAATGGTACAAAATGTTACCAATAAACGCCAAAAGATGCAAAATCGACTAAAAATGTACGCACACTTAAAAATATTGCAAAAGTGGCAGAATAGTATACGTGTCTGTCTGCTGAACTCCAAAAAAATCGGTTTATATCAAGTAGTATGTACTACCCTCGATTTATTTGGGTACGTCGTATAAGTATCTGTATCTTAATACGTCGTATAGCCAATAAACGCCAAAATATGCTAAATTGACAAAGAAATGTACGTAAATATATTGCAAAAGTGGCGGAGAGCAAAGCGAGCAGCGAGCAGCGAACAGAATAGTGAATACTGATCGGTGACGGCCGGTGGTAAACTGGCAAAAAATTCAGAGTATTTCGTTCCATCGTCCGAATCATCGTGGAGATCATCGGTTGCAGCACCTTTACTGCAAATGGCCACGGATGCTGCGTGATTTTTGTTCCTAACATTGAGATTTAAACGGCGTTAATTTGATTACTTTATTATTTTAGCGCCAATTTTAAATTATTATTTTTTTATTAAAATTTAATATAAACTAAATTAAATGTGACTATGCGTTATTTATTCGTTATGTTCTGTTTAGGTAACAATAAATTATATTATTATATATGACTTTTTTTTATATAATATGTTTAGGCACAATGGTAACAATATTTCGGTTTTAATATACATTTTATACTGTTAATAATTAATATAATTATTATTTTAATAACTATATTGAAATTATTCGAATATCGAACACAAGTTTTTCTATACATTTAATTAACTTAATATTATAACCTATTCGGTTTAATTTTAATTTAAAAGTTAAAATATATAATACGTTATATTGTAAGTAAATTATTTGTTAAATTTTATTTAAAAGTAATATTGTAATACGAGTATATTTAGTTACACATCGATTACCTAACAATTTATACTTGAAATATCATATTAAAATACAATAATGTACTAATGTATAAATCAATTACAACACACAATTGATGAAATATGATTATATCATATTATCACTGATTTTAGAATGAACTAATCTATAATCAATGGTTATAAGTTTTAACATGACAAACTAAATAGGTATAGCAGCAACATTTTGATTTGGACCATATTCTCATATTCTCATATTCTCATTGGCTATAAAATATTATCATTTATCACTCAAATTATGAATTCGTACTATCATAGTATCATAATCATACTATCATGATAAACTAAGTGCGTTTAATCATGCGTTTATTCATGACAAAATAGATTTAGTTTGTCATGATTAAACGGATACAATAAAATTGATAAGAGGTGCAAGCCGGCAGCCATTTTGTGCGTATCAAAATATTGCTGACATACCTATCTATTTTGTCACGAGTTTTAACATCAGTGTCACCTGTACTTTCTAGTTCTTTGTCATGTTTATTTGTGCTACAGATGGCACTGATTCATTATTTTTTAGTTCTGTTTTGTCATTCCTGACTTTGTGAGTAGCTATAAATAATATTATTTAATTTCTAAATTTTTAATTTTATATAGAACTATAATTGATAGTAATAAATAATAGTTCTCGTTGTTCGCCACAATTGGATTTTGGTTGTCTTTTGTCTTTCGTGCTGGTGTTCTGACCATATTCTTCGTTATGGTTTCTGGCTTACTGTTATTGCGGCCATTGCGTTCAAATCACGAATTCTAACAAGAAAATTTGTTAATCAACACTATTGGTAATTATCGTTTGAGTAACCTTGTTTCTTGTCATTAATATTGTTTTCCCTATGTTTAGGGTAGTCATTTTTACCTATTTGTGTTCGTGTCTGACGTGGTTTGTCTTTCTATGTTGTGTTGTACGTCTGCCAACAAAAAAGGATTTAATTATTCATGTTAAAAGTAAGTGGTGCACCATATTAGAGAAGTATTGTCATACATGTGTTAATATTATATTAACTATTGAAGTTCTGAAAGAGAACCATCATAATCAATTGATACATTCTAGAAACAAAACAATTTTGGCGATGATATATATTCGTCAATAATTTAATAACTATATATTCATTGTTCATTGCTACATTCCAGACTAGAATCAACAACAGTTTGTGAATGGCAGTTAATACAAACTTCAAGAGAGCTTTGTAAATTCAGTGATTTAGAAACATTTCTAGCCAGTCAGCATATGAAGTTACACAAGACAGAATTTATTTAGGCAGATGCGCCAACTAAAAAAGTATTTTTAACAATTATTTTCTTTCTATATTTATTTATTTATACCTGCAATTTAACATGGAAATTACAATATTAATAACATATTTAAATTTAAATTAAACAATCTAGTAAGTGGGTATATAGAACAAAACAAAACAAAACTGGAATATAAATAAGATATTGTATGTTTTTTAAATTTGATTACTTGAGCAATACACCAAGTTCTTCTAGCCTTTTGACCTCTGTCCGTCGGCATTTATGCAGGAGTGCTAACCCACATTCAAGTCTTGTTCTTCGACTTTCTTCAACAATATGTCTTGTAGTCTGTATTACACTACACTCGCAAAATAGGAAATCGGTCATGCCCCATTTGTGTAATTGATGGTTATACCTGGCTTTCTCAGTTCTCAATCCGTTCAGGGTCGCCCATTGTGCTCGATTTAACTTGAAACTTGGAACTCTACTGTCAGGGTTGTTTACAAAAGAATGGTTTCGAATGTTAGTGTTTGTCCATCTGTTTGCCCACATCACCTCTATTGTCTTATTTGACAGTGTCAGGCTCCATATAGGGTTTCTGGATTTAAGTCTTATGGGTGGTTGGTTTGCTTTGTCTCTTTGTATTGGTAAATCTTGATAATTGCTTAAATTCAGTATCATTAACTCAGTCTGACTTGTTGCAATATCTGGAGGAACTATGTTGAATAGGACCGGTATCCATTCTATTTGAGTAGATTTTATGAACCTGTTATGATTCTCATGGTGTCATTCATTTGTACATAGTCCTTCTTGCAATGTGCACTTCCAGCACACACAGGTGTAAAGTACCACATTGTACACTAGGGCTAGCGCTGAAATGCTAAGCACATTTGCATGACGGCACTAATTTATGCCTGCTAGCTTGGCAATAAAGCTGTTGTGTATCTTTATTTTGTTTTTCACGCTCTAAAGGTGCTGTCTGAAAGTCTCGTCACTTTAACGTAAAACATGTTACTTGTAGGTTCACTACAGTGTTTTCTGAAAGTTCTGGCCAATCTTACTCCCAGATATTTAGGTGCTTCTTCGGTTTTTGTTTTTTTTTCATTAGTTTTTATATTTATCACTATTGCCAGTTTGCCAGTTGTTAGTTAAATGTGGTTGTGACTGACTTATTTGAATTCAATTTAAGGTACAATTTTTAGAAGTACTTCTGTACTTTTACCAACACCGCTCTCTGTTCAGTGCTCTTACGATTTCTTTAAAGGATGTAGCTTGTATAACCAGTTGTATGTCATTTACGTATATGAATTTCCTCAACACTATCAGTCTTATTTGCTGTATATACATATATATATATATATATATATATATTAAAAAGCATCTAGGAAAGAATAACCCCTTGTCGAAGTCTATTGTGTAGGATTTTGTATTTGCATGTTTTTTTGTGTGTTACTCAAACATTTTAACAAAATATAGGATATCATACTTTGATACATTTGACGCAATGTTCCATGACAATCAATCTGTCAATCTGATGTTCAGCGATTACATTATTTAATGTCTTGTCTTTCTGGTGTTAATGTAATAAAGATTATTCCAACCACTGAGGGCAACTACGATACAGCTTATGAAGTATTACTTGAAAGAACAATTCACTAATTATTGAATCACATATACATTCACTGACAAAAAAATCTTCTGTTCAAAAGTCATAAGCATCTACCTTAAGAAATTTACACCACACTGTTTCACATGAACGTCAGAGTTGAAATATTAAATTATAATTTAATACTGTCATGTATTTATAGTACAGTGGGTATGTTATTCACACATGTTATTCAATGTGCTACATTGGCGAGTGCTGAGTGTGCATTTATTTGTTTCTTACTGTATAATGGTATGTTGTATGCAATGACACGGGCAGTCGTCGTTTATATGTAATACACGCCACATACATTTATTCATCGTATTATTATTCTTATTGTTATTATATTATAATCCTTTTTTCTTCGTTAAATCTAAGGTACTCAACAGGTTATGCGCCCAGTACCCGTAAACGAGGTTTAATATGTTTTTAGTAAATTTTAACAGTTTTTAATATAGACGAAGTGCGTCGTTCGTAAAGTGCATCAACCATTCGTTTTGTATTAATTTTTTTAGTGTGCAGTTAGTGTACAGGAAATTCGTCATGGAATGCGAATCTGTAAAAATAAATAAATTGAAAGATGCATCGAACTGGGATATGTGGAAATTTCAAATAAAGGTAATTATAAGCCCGGCTGAAATATTTGATGTTGTAACAAAAGAATCGAAGAAACCTATTTTAGTGAAACTCGTTACCGAAAGTGAAGTAGAAGCTAGAAAAATATATAATATTGATTATGCAGTATGGAAAAGGGCAGATAGTAAGGCTTTAAAGTTTATCGTCACATCATTAGACGAGCATCCTCTGCAGTACATCATGAATTGTGATACAGCTAGTGTGTACGAGCAGAAGTCACACACAAGCGTGACACTAATACAACAACAATTCTATCGGAACACAATGGATCCAAAGGATAATATAGCTGGTCATATATTGAAATTAGAAAATCTAAGAAGACAATTAAATCAACTAGGTGAGCCAATCTTTTTGATGATGTTACCAGACTGCTATAGATATTTTTATAGTGCATGGGACTCAATGAATAGTGAAATTAGAACACTAGAAAATTTGACTTCGCGATTAATGGTTGAAGAAACACAACAAATTCAAGGACACGAAGTCGGTGAAGACAGTGCAGGAAGTTGTGCATTAACTGTGAAAAGGGGTAAGACTTATAAAATTCACATAAACAATAAAAATGGAAAAACAAATCTTGGAAACTGTAATTACTGTAAGAAACCGGGCCACTGGAAAAAATACATCAGAATATTTAAAAATAAACAGGATGAAAATAATTCGAATTCCGGTTTAGCACTCATTGGTGTACAAGGAAAAAATGAAGAAATTAACGACTCAGACAAATGGTATATAGACTCTGGAGTGAGTGACCACATGACAATTAGGAGAGAGTGGTTCCTTAATAATGAAATTTTTGATGTAAAATTACCAATGTGTATTGGTAATGTTAAATATATTATGGCAGTTGAAAAAGGTAACATAAATATTCATGCTTATGTTGAAAATAGGTGGAAAAACGGTTATTTAGCAAATGTATTACATGTGCCTGAATTAAAGTAAATTTATTTCCATGTGGGGCATGTCTAGATAAGGGATTTAAAATGATGACAGATAGTCAAGGGTGTACGTTTATGAGAACCAATTGTGTAATTGCTATCGGTGTGCGTGAGAATAAATTATTTTCAATGTTAATCATGACAGATATTTCACAGGAAATGGAAGTTCATAGAATAGATTATCAAGAAACTTTCAGTCCAGTTGTGAAGTATGAATCTATTCGATTAATGCTAGCTTTAGCAGCAGCAAATAAATAAGTACTTAAACAGTTCGCCATAAAGACAGCATTTCTTTACGGTGATCTTGAAGAAGAAATATATATGATGCAACCCATAGGTTACGAAGACGGGAGTACACAAGTTTGTAAACTTCAGCGTAGCTTATATGGTCTAAAGCAAGCACCTAGGTGTTGGAACAAAAAGTTCAAAAATATGCTATCAATTTTTGATCTAAAGGAAACCAGAGCGGACTCTTGTGTTTATACAAATAAGGAAAATAATAATTTACTAATAGTAGCTATTTTTGTAGGTGATGGAGCAGCGCCAAACAGTAAGTTTATCAACAATCTGGTAAGACATTGCAAGGACAATTTTGAGACTAAGGAAGGTGAATTGGATTAATTTCTGGATATAGAAATTGATCAGAGGATTGATGGATCAATTTTCATACATCAAACATCATACTGCAGAGGGAGCTCCATATCAAGAAGCTGTATGAAGTTTATTATACTTAAGTCAAATAACGAGACCTGATATCACATTTGCAGTGATTTTGGTCAGTCGCTATCTAGAAAAACCAAAAGAATAATTCCAGTATCTCAGAAGAAAACTTGAAATACAAGGTAATAGTTCTTAATTATTGTATAAACTAAATTATATATTGTAGCATAGAATTCATTTTCAATTAGTCTTGTAAACTTATGATTATGAGTCAGTTTTATTCTTAAGTTAGTTTATATATATATTTGTTTAAAATATTTTTGAAATATTGTAATTATATGTTGCAATTGTTTGTGTTACTAAAATGACACTTTACATTATTATTATTATATATGTATAAATGAAACTATTGTAATAAATTTATTATTTATACTATAAAATTTTTTTTTTATATAATTTATTTAAAACTCAATATAATTTTATTTATAACAGGCAGAAATGTAATGGTTATTAGGTAAAAACTCTAAAATTACTTTTATTGCAATTGCAATTTAATTGTTGTATTAACCAATGTATTAGTTATATATGGGTTTAGGAACTTCAAACTTTTGCATATTTTTTTAGGACTATTTTTTTACTGGCAAAGTTAAACTACAAACTCACTCAAAATATGAGGAATCAATATACAAAATCTTATTTTGTACATTTAAGATTTTTGGTTATTTGAGCATATTTAAGCATTATTTAGTTTTTAATGCTTTTATTTAGCTATTAAAAAATAATAATAAATTACTGCTATCACATGTTATTTCCAAATGATCTCCACTACCCTTGTAATGTACATTCCATTGTATCATATTGTATATGTAAATTGACGATATTCTAAAATATGCACAACTTTTCTAATTGAATGAAAAATAATCATTTAGACAATGTTAGTCTTGGTACTCTTGGCAATTCTTGGTCCATATTTGAACATTTTTTAGTGCATATTTATGTGTTTTTTAGAGCTATAAGTCCCTAAGCCTGGTTATATATTACAGATCATATTAGTCTAAGTACACAAAGTAACATTATTTGTTTATTCACTAAACAATTAATATTTATCATTACTATTTTTATTATAAGTTATGAGTGCAACTGGAAATTCTGGTAATAGCTATCATATTCTAGTGTTGATTACCAAAAATCAGTGCATATACAAAATTACAAAGTTTAGTAAAATTTTGTCATACAACTTATTATTTTAAGCCCAACGATTCTTGTGCAAACAGTTTTTTAAAGATGGTTTTTGGTGAAAATACTCCTCAGTATGCCAAATTTCAAATAAATTGATTTATATATTTAAAAACAAAGCCAGGTTAGGTTAGAGAGTAAAGTGAGCAGCTAACTGAATAATGAATACTGCAGTACAGTGACTGAACACTGACCGTGGCTAATTGCCATGGAACTAACAATGGTATCGGACGATTCATCGTGGAGATCATCAGGTGCAGAACACCTATGTCAGTAGTTTTCAACCTTTTTAAGAATGTGGTACACTTTATCATCAACATTTTTCGCGGCACACCAATATATATAATAAGTACGTGAAGCATAATATTTGATGTATAATTTATATACTCATATAAAGGTACACTGTTTACAATCTATTTTATTAGATGGTTAACTATTGTGAAATAAATGAATACAATGATGAAAAAATGTGTTAGCAGAAATATTTATTTTATATGATAATAATATTATTTTACAATGAAATAAAAATACATCGGTTAATAACATATGTGCTTGACAAATGGTGCACAAATGTTTTATTAGAGGACGAACAGTCGACAATCTCACACTCAGTTCTTCTATAGATCGAAATCGTTCCCTTTTTTTACTTTTTATTGTTGTTTATATATTTCAGAAAATTCTGTTTGAGCGTGTATCGAAAATTTGTTAATGATCATTACTTTAAATTTTTAACTTCATTGTTCGATCATTTATAGTAAATACAAACATATTAAACTATTAATACATTTATCTATAGCCCGTTAAAATATTTTGTTTTGTAATTTAAAAATGAGTTTATTGATTGAATAAGATTCATTTCTTATTTCCCACTTTTTTTTCTTATTTTTCTTTTCTTTTTTTTAAACAATGTGTTTATAAATTAAAAGGAAGTATTTTAAACTATTTTTAATAGAGAATCTTCTTCCTTAATAATAATAACGTTGATGCCTTCATTTTAATGGCAAAATTTTTAGCATCTTTAAACCATGTAAATTTATATTCAATCTCTCGAGCCTTAGTTCAGGTTTTATAGAAGAAATTTCTATTTGATTGTATTAGATGTCCGTTGATGTAGATATTCTCGTTTGTTCATTCTTTATATACTTGTTTCGCCTTTAACATTTTTCATGCCTTATTAATATTATAAAAAAAAAAACAATAAAAAACGACATTTTCCCTAATTTATATATAATGCTATAAGTAGCACTTTCTTTACCAGTTAACTCTGCAACGTGCAAGCGATCTTTTTCAGTTATGCAAAAAATAAAGGCATGAATGAGAACGTCATCTGCTCCACAGTCGTTTTACAAACCTGTCTGTTTTACATAAAGATTTACTAAAAAGTGTATTTTAAAGATAATGATTTTATTTTATTTTTATTTCTATTAACTTTCAAGATAACATACTGTACTTTTTTTTATTTGTTAATTTTCAAGTTGTAATTAAATTTCAATATAAATTTGTTTGTTGTATTATAATTTAATGCTTAAGTGTTAATAAAAATGAGTTAGAAAATAAGTCTTGAAACATTTTAATTTTTCAACATTACAGTCATGATTTTAATTTTTATCAATGTAACAAAAGAGAATGCTCAAGACTTTTTTATTAAAAATTTCTTATCGTAAACATTTATTAAAATAAGTGCTAATGTATTACCTTCCACGTCTCAACAGAGTTACTTCGTTTTAACATTTAATTTCTAATATTGTTGTTTTGAAAATGTGAATAATAAATAATTTATTACGCAGAATGAAATTATGAATAAAATAATAAATACTTTCCTTTTAATTCTTTATTTTATTGTTTCTAATTATATTATGTCTAGGATAGCTGTGAATGTTGTAATTGATGGGATAGAAACTTTTTTTTTTCTGAGGTTATTGCTGTTTGCGTAATGAATTATGTTGAACAAATGATATCTGAAATACAAATTTCAAAAGAATGTCTTGGATGCAGTTATAATTAGGTGCAGTTAATGTTACTGTGCATTCTATCTTAACTTCAACAACAGTGTCAAATGTTTTTTTTAGCCTTGCTTTTTCACCCTTTAGATAGAGTATAATTTGGAAATTAAGTAATTTTTAAACTCTTAATTTTTTGATTGAAAGTAGTATATATATATTTATATTCCATCACTCAATGAGAACTTATATTTCGATATAGGCCTTATTGTAAGAGATTACCTTGGTTTAAATTCTATTACTGGTTTTGTTGAAAACTCTATCTAATTTCTGTTATAGAATTTGATAAACGGAAAAATCGGATTTAAAAATTCAATATTATGACAATATTTCTCTTTTTAATTAATGAAAAAGCATGTCAATAATTTAAATAAAAATTATTCATCAGCAGGAGAATTAAAAGAAAAAATGTATTTGGTTAGATATTAAAGATTTTAATTTGTTTGATCAATTAAATTTAGATATTATGCACGATGCATTTAAAGGGTCAGCTAAATAGCATTATGTGTCTTATTATACCACAAAAAATACTTGAAACTCTTCAATGCAAGTATTAAATGATAGAATATTTGGTTTTTAATTTAGACCAGAAAATAATAGTAAATAATATTTACTTCTACTTGGTACTTTATTTAGCTCATTTTTCGAATTTTTTCTTGGAATAAAAATTATTAGGTGAAGGTACTAATTATCACTATAATACTAATATTACTGAATATCATGTAATTTACACTAAAAATAGATTAACTTATAGTAATATTGAATACATTTTTTGGATAATCAACTTAGGTACTTTATATTGCAACATTATTACTGCATATTTATAATGTAAAAAAACAATTTCACATTTAACTAGGTACCTTATCATTAGTAAGTTATTTCAATACAATATGTCAAACTTTTATTCGACTTCTTATGTACTTTTTGTGAACATATGTATTTAAAACAATTTAATAAATAAGTACAAATTATATTATTAAATAAACATTATTATTTATTATAATAATAAATTGTTAAGTATATTCTTAATTTATAATGTCTGATATCACTCTGAGAGTTATGTCTGAGATTATAATATATTATATTATGTAGTATGTACTACTTTGATCTATTAGGGTACGTCGTATAAGTATTTTTGTGTCGTGTTTTTTTGTCGTACAACTTTAAATCTAATCATTATTGTTTTTAAAGACGGTTCTTTGTCAAGAATTCGCATCAGTATATCGAATTCCAAATAAATCGATTTATATATAATAACAATACAAAATGTAAGCAATAAACGCCAAAATATGCAAAACCTACAAAAAAATTTGCAAAAGTGCAAAAGTTGCGGAAAAATATGTATCAGTGTGATGGAATCAAATAAATAGGTTTATATTAGGTAGTAGGTAGCATGTACTACTTTGGTCTATATTTCTTATAAGTTGTTCATGTATAAATATTGGCATGTTATTTGTCGTACAATTTATAATTTTAAAACCAACCATCATTGTTTTTAAAAATGGTTTTTTGTCAAAACTTCGTATCCGTCTGCTTTTTTCCAAATAAATCGATAAATTAATATGTAAAAAAACAAACCTAAGTTTGTACAATGGTACAAATTGTAACCAATAAACGCTAAAATATGTTAAACTGATAAATATTTACGCACACTCAAAAATATTGCAAAAGTGGCGGAAAAGTACGTATCTGTCTATTGAATTCCAAATAAATCGGTTTATATTAGGTAGTACGTATTACTTCGATTAATTTGGTTACGTCGTAAAAAGTATCTGTATCTTAATACGTCGTATACGTCATTCATGTACAAACTTTAGCAACTGTTTTTTTTTCAGTCCGCTGAATTTTAAATAGATCGGTTTATATTTAAAAACAATTCCAGGTACAATGGTACAAAATGTAACTAATAAACGGCAAAATATATGTGAAACCGATAAAAACTCTACGCACACTTAAAAATATTGCAAAAGTACGTATCTGTCTGCTGAACTCCAAATAAATCGATTTACATCAAGTAGTATGTACTACTCTCGATTTATTTGGGTACGTCGTATAAGTATCTGTATCTAAATACGTCGTATAACCAATAAACGCCAAAAGATGCGAAACAGACAAAAAAATGTACGCACACTTAAAAATATTGCAAAAGTGGCAGAAAAGTATATGTGCCAGTCTGCTGAACTTCAAATAAATCGGTTTATATCAAGTAGTATGTACTACCCTCGATTTATTTGAGTACGTCGTATAAGTATCTGTATCTTAATACGTCGTATAACCAATAAACGCCAAAATATGCGAAACAGACAAAAAATGTACGTAAATATATTGCAAAAGTGGCGGAGCGTCAAGTTAGCAGCGAACAGAATAGTGAATACTGAACGGTGACGGCCGGTGGTTAACTGGCAAAAGATTCGGAGTATTTCGTTCCATCGTCCGAATCACCGTGGAAGTCATCGGGCGCAGAACCTTTACAGCAAATGGCCACGGAAGCTGCGTGATTTCTATTCCTATTAGAGATGTGAACCGTGTAGTTTTGATTAGCCCAATTATTTAGCGCCAATTTCAAATAATTAATTATTTCGTATATGATTGTACTGTAACAGATGATATGATATATAAATAGATTGGGTATCCAATATTCATACTACAAGGTGGGGCAAATCAAACAGTGCAGCTTTGAGAGGTTGTTTTTTCCCGTATGGTGGAGATAGTGAGATTTTGGTGGTCTCATTTCGTCTTGCGGGCCATGTCATTATCAGTCATTACTATGGTTTGGTCTGGTGAACGTCAAGGCTTTGCCGTCCGTACGACTATAAATACGCATGAATTGCTCACAAGAATTGTTGAACCGGATCCATGTGTGGTCAACATTTTTCAGGGGTGATATGAGGTGGCCCGCGCGCTCACCGGATTTGAGCATTTGTGATTTTTTCTTGTGGGGATACTTGAAGCATAGGGTTTTTAAACATCAGCCTCACACCTAACCTAACCTAACTGAAAGAACGAATTCGAGAGGAAATTGATGCTATACCAATAGAAATGTGTCAAAATGCGGTCGAAAACTTCAGAAATCGCCTTCATTAATGTATCGTTGCTGGCGGCCATCATCTTTCTGATGTTATTTTATAAACGTGATACATAAAATGGCATGATATACTGAAGAAAATTAAATAAATATAATTTCTGTAATTTGCGTATTTTTTTTTAATAGCCTTTCTAAACTGCACTGTCTCTTTTGCCTTACACTGTATCTTAATTCATGTTAATTTTGATTTATTTTTTCAATATGATTACTTGTTGAACATGACAACTCTGGAAAATATTGATTATTTTAAACAATTCTTAATTTTTTATTAAAATTTATTGAATGAAATCCATTTAAAATTAATTAATCGATTATGATAAGAATAATGCATTAAAAATATACATATAAATATATAAACATTTAATACATAATAAATACCCGCGATTCCGTCAAATCATATTTCCCGATACTTAAAAATTCATAAATTTGTTTTTTATTGGCCATACCTCGTACATAATTATATATATTATACATTTTTAGATAAATCTTAGTTTAATATTTAGACAGATAATAAACCAACCCGTTCTAAAGTTGTACAATATGTGTATATCTACAATTTCAACTCAATTAGTTATCACGGTATAAATAAATTTAAAAAAAACGGAAACCGTAATTTTATCGATTTTCTGCCACTTTTTGTTAGTGTTTCTTCACCCA
>JABCUB010000153.1:0-13716 GCA_013282895.1 Eriosoma lanigerum | reverse complement strand
TAATAAACACTTATTTAGCATATTAAGCATTTTTAAACCCAGATGTTGTAATCCTGTCCGACCCTGTCGGGTGTTTTGTATACAGATCACCCCCACTTTATCGAAATTAATATAAGAACCCCTCTTTAATGTCAAGGACATAACTAAAAAAATATTTTATTCGTGAGACTCGCATCCGAACGGTAATCAGTATCCGTACAGTCGTCTAACGTGAATAACTATATTTTACAACAGTACAGTGTTCAGTTTTTAAAAAATATACAATGGCCGGAACTATTGAAAACAACATGCAAGTATTCAGAGAAAAGCGACCTTTCAAATATATTCCACCGACGCCACCGAGAGACTTGATAGATACATCATCATTCTATTTAGATTTCGTCTCGCGAAAATTTATCGTGGTAGGATTAGCTCCGGACGAAGAATTTAAAATCGTGGTACACCTAATAACGTCATCGCGACATGTACTTCTTTCGCCAGAGTTTTTAAAACGCATATACAATTTGATGGGGAATATTTTATCGGAAATACTAGATGTACCCGATAAAACAAATACTAGAGTATTTTTAGAGGACAGTGAAATTTGTGTATCGAAAATGATTTATCGCGGAGAAAATATGGCTGTGATAGAGTCGAAAATTATTAAAGGATGTCGAATATTATTCAGCCGAGAAGATTTGCTGACTTTACAAAAATTGGAGATTTGTATATTCGAGGCAATTCATAAGAAAAATGAAAAATCACGTCCTGCAGTATTGAATCAAATTAAACAGTTGGCGACATACTTTTTCACGAGTACAAACAATACGATTCCCGAAAATAGGATATCTCTAATCAAGTATGCTAACCGTAAGGATATGAATTATCATACCATGGAACTCACCGAAAATGATTTTACTGAGGAATTAATATTATTTGCTGCGAAGGAGATCGCACAATGTTGGACGGTGATGGTCGATTCTCAAGTAAGAATTATTACTATTTTTATTTTTACTATAAGACAAAATAAACTAATACAATACTATATTTTTAGTCAACTGATGTAACCGATAGCGCTTATTTTTCAAGACAGCTATCACCACCGTTATCACCACAGCTGTCGCAATTTCTAATCAGAGCACCGAAAAAACAAAAAACAATGGTAATTTTATAATAATATTATAATAATTATAGAATTTGTTTTTAACGCTTTAATTAATTTTAGGCTATTGATGTAAATGACGGACCATCGTACTACGATAATCAATATTCAGAACTATCACCAACGAATTATTCAAAGGAAGATTTTCTTATGCAAACAACACGATGGGATTCAAAAAAGAAACTATTTATGTAAACATGTAAACAATTATTTTAAAACTGGTTTTATATAATAAAAAACATACAATAATTTTCAAAAAAAATTTTTTTATTTATTCAAATATTTACAATACATTTAAATGGTATAATTTAACATACAATTATAAATAAAAGAAGAAAAAAAAAAAATGGTATTTTTACAACTATTTACATTTTTCTAACATCACCGTTAAACGGGTTATAAGAAACAATTTGATCGTGTAATATTAAACAATATGCAGCGGTCTTTTCGGCAATCGATGTTTCGGTTTCAAATTCTATGCGCAGGTCGACAGACGATGCTTTGACGTTATCATTCTGACGTGATAAATCCACAACTACGATCGGAGCAGACTGTTGAAAATTATATTTCGATAGTACAGGTTTGGTATGGTCTCTGCCGTAGTAAGTCTTTTGAAAATCTGTATAGGCCTTGTACAGAATAGAGGTTAAATTGTTTTTAAAGTCTGCGCGGAAATCTTCATGCGGAAATACCTCAGAATTCAAGTACACCTTAAGGTTTTTTATTTGACAACTGTCAAATTGAGCAGACTGTTTAAACAAATTGTTTTTTCGATCTGTTTGAAATCCGATAATAACAAATCTAGGTTTTTCTAGTAAACTGCTCGATTTTACCGTCCACGAATGCGAAGTGTTTTGAGGAAGAACGGGGTATTCGCAGAGATCCCAAGTTCTATACGCGCACGAAAGAGGTTTTCGCGAGTCCAACACTCTAATCAACTTTAATTTTTCTTTATCGCTCACTCGAATAACGGGCATTTTCCAGATAACTTTGTGTAATTCAATCGATACCTTTACATTTTTAACAGAATTTTCAACGACTCCGGCGCCAGTGCACACAATAGCATCGAAATCGGACGACGAACGATTTAAAATTAGTTGTTGGTTACAATTTAATAATATTTTTTTATAATCCTCGCAAAATCCGAATAAATGTTTTAATGGGATGCATCCGGCAAATTTGTCATTATTTATAAAATTTTTATTTCCTTCAGCACTCAAATCCCACGCCGAATTTTGTAATTCGTTCAAGTCGTGGGGGGTAAAAGAACAATATCCTTTTAGAGTTGACGATATTCCGGGTGATTTTAATTTCTGTATTTCAGTCCCGTTTAACTCAAATTTCATTTCGGAAAACAAAAAAGCTAATCCGTTGTTGGTAAAATTGAAACTGCCTACACCGATCGTCCCCACATCTGTCGGTTTATTAATTTTACCCTCGATATAGATATAACTTTCACACGGTAAAGTATACGCGTCCATATTTTGAATACATATTCTAATCTCATCGTTCTTCGATAAAGCGTTGGTCGAATACGGCAAAAACGAGTGGTACTGCATATGAGTTATTTTACAATCGTCTACATATCCCTCCGTCACGTTCAAATATGTTTCGTCCATTATTAAAGTACTTTTAGCGAGCGCAAAAAAGATATATTATGTTTTGTAAGTTTCCCGCGAGGTACACGTGTTGATCGTTCCGCTTTTCTCGTATTACTGTTTGTTTTTTTAACTACCGTCTTATATATATTATTAAATTTAAGAGCCATGATCTTACTTAATCTGCAAGCGAACCGTTATCGGTTCTCCTCGTAAATTTATTAACTTTTTGTTTTGATCCCGCAACACTATGTTTACTTTACTCACCGACGTAGAGTGTAAAGGATAAAAAACCAAATGTCTCGGGACTTCGATAATTTTATATCCGGGCGCGACGTTTGGATAAAACTCGTGAATAGTCTGGTTAGGTTCACCATCGCAGAATGAACCCGAAATTAAATTGCACTCTACTTTTATACAGTTTATTTTCATTATATTCACTAATTTCTTAGACTCGTGAACAGTATTAGCCTCGTATAATATATTTTCAAAACCTAATAAACTCGATATATTGTTATCGATCGTGAAATCTATTTTACTGGTAGACATCATCATGCATTTCAACGTACTGTTGTCCGCTTTTATTTGAAACGTGGAAACGTCACGTGGTAATAATTTGTTTATAATAAATGCCAAACTATTTAATTCGTACGATCCCGTAGGTATGGTTATATCGAAATTTGTTCCCGAACTATTGACGAAACGAATTTTATTACAACCAGATTCTATGTTCGGTATAGAATTATTCGTTTGTAAACTCAACAAACACAATTGCGTAGTTCCATCAACTTCTAAAGGCGGAAATATATCGCACGACAGTTCGCTTGTATTTCCGTTTAACGTTATGGTGTACATGATAAAAATTCCAAACACAGACGTCCGCAGTTTGTCGTGTTATAATTCTGATGTTTAATATAATTATATTCTATATTATATCCGTTAAAGTATTCTCGTAGTTCTATTGGTGGTGGTAAATTTCCGAAACTATCGTAATACTTAATATATTTTCCAATTTTTTTATACGCTACCCAATGAGTGCCGCTACCGCTCTCGATATCCAGGTTAATTATCGCTGCTTCTTTATATTTTGGACGGACGGGTAACCTGTCTCTAGTAAATACTCCAACGAAATGCGGTATTTTTAACAAGTGCGCATATTTTATAATCTCATAATCGTATAATGCTCTATCGGGTAGCGTCGAAATTAGTTTTTTGTATTGGTTTTCTTTGTTTTTGTTTTCTTTGTTGGTTTTTTCACAGATCCGCCTTTATTCGGTGATAAATGTAATCCTTTAGCGATTTTAAATGACCCGCCTTTGTACGGTGAGAGATATAACCCCTTCCCCAAATACGTCGGTGTCGTTCTGTTAAATTCACTAGCGGTTTTCACTACATTAGAAATACCACCCGTGAGTGCTCCTAATGCGGACAACCCGGCAAAAATCGGTATTAACGGTAACATTCCTCCTTTTTTCGGAATAGAGATAATTCTAATTTTTTTTTTTTTATTGACAACGTATTTTTTAGCCGCCGCAACACACATCTGTGTTAATTTCATTAAATTTTTTTCACCAATCTTGTTTTTTATTACTTTTCTAGCTGCATTAACACCACATTTGAACCCACACCCAGCACCCATTTTACGTTTTGCTTTCATAGCTGTAGTGACCAGCCAAGAGGCTGCTTTTTCTTTGAAACCAGAGTTATTTCCTTTAAACACTTCCCAAGCCTGATTTTCTAATACCGCATCCGCCTTATGCCTATCGGATAACGATTTACTTTTATCGTAAGCTATATCGTGTTCTCGTGCTAATTCATCAAGATTATTAATTCCGCGTTGACCCTGTGCTAATCTTTTTTTTAACTTAGTACCTGGACCGCAAAATCTAAAATTAAAAAATAATATTATCGGATGTTGAAAAATAATATAGTATAGTCTTGACACACATACCTATATCCCGGTAAATGTAATTCCGTAGGTAAATTGTTTATAACCGAGTTGAGAACACCCGAACCTTTAATAGTCTTGCTCCTGCGGTTGGTATACATCGTGTGACGTTTTCTAACACACTACACCTGTATTTATATTAAACATGCGATTCATCGAACAAGATCACAAATTACCGATTTATAATATCGATGCGCCAAACACTGTTAAATCCAGACATGGAGTTCTGTTTCCGAATACAGTACGTTCGTTAATATTGGGTAGTTCGGGTTGCGGCAAAACTAATTTAATATATTTTTTAATCGTGAATAAAAACGGATTACGATTTGAAAACGTTTACATATATTCTAAAACGTTGGAACAACCTAAATATATGTTATTAAAACAAATCATCGATGAAATTGACGGTATTAATCTATATACTTTTTATGAAAACGAAGAAGTTATTTCACCGGAAAATGTATTACCAAACTCTGTGTTTATAATGGACGACGTTATAGGCGAGAACCAGAGTGTTATTAGAGAATACTTTTCGCGAGGACGACATAATAATATAGACATATTTTATTTGGCACAAAGTTATTCAAAAGTACCTAAACAGTTAATACGCGATAATGCTAATTTAATTGTATTATTCAAACAAGACGAGACTAATTTAAAACATGTTTATAATGAACACTGTTCCGGTGATATGACTTATTTAGAGTTTAAACAATTTTGTGTAGAATGTTGGAACCGCGATCGGTTCTCGTTTGTTGTTATTTGTAAAGACAGTGAACGTGATAACGGTCGTTATCGTTTAGGGTTTGATACGTTTGTTATTATATAAAACAATGTTATACAAATTCGATATTAGTCGTTCAGTAAACATGGCCGAAGATAGTACAGTTTTAAAGGAAATCGTTAAAGCAAAAGAAAATATTAAACATAAATTTAATATTTTAAAATCTGGTGAAGCCGACTTTAAATCGTTGGTTTCACAAACGTTTAAACCAATCATTGAACCATTAAACAAAATACAGATAAATCAACAACATGACATTCAACTAAATGAGAAACAACAACATACAGAACTAGAAGAACCGATTTACGAAGACCTGGAAATTGAAAAATGGTTTAAATCCACCGATAAGGATAAGAGATATGGTCCGAAAAAAACGCCTAGGGGAATTGTTATGTTAGGAGATAAAGAAGTTAAATTTATTGATAATAATTTAATAATTGAAAATGCTTCATACCCCCTATCGCCGGGCGTCGTACAATTATTATTTTCTAAAGATCCAAACAGATATACGGAACAAGACTTGAGTATATATAAAAATATATTAATTCGATCGTCAGCACATTTAACCTTTAACGGAGCGAAAATTAAAAAAGGCGGTAACAAGTACAAAAATATAATTTATAGATTATTTCCATCCGGTATGGGAATGAAATTACAAAAATATAATTTAGTTTATTGGAACGATCCGAACGAGCTTGTCGATAGGTTACGCTTACTTTTGGCTTCTCAAGCGGCCGGTAACACAGGTGTGAATAACGAAATATTATCTATTTACGAAGAGTTGCACGAAGCTGGTTTAATACGAAGAATTCCAAATGTCTAAACGCGATATTGCGTTCGAACTGCACCGCCCGTCGAGAAAAAATTATATTAGACGTAGAGTAAATATATACGGTAAAAACGATTTATGGCAAGCCGATCTAGTCGAGATGATACCGTATTCGAAACAAAATAAAGGTTATAAATATATTCTATGTGTTATCGATTGTTTTACGAAATTCGCTTGGGCCATACCACTCAAATCAAAAACAGGAATCCAAGTCACAAATGCAATGTCTAAAATATTAATAAACCGATCGCCTAAACTATTACAACTGGATAATGGTAAAGAATTTTATAATTTAACATTTGATACGTTAATGAAAAAATATAATGTAAACAAATATTCGACGTACAGTACTACGAAAGCATGTATTGTAGAACGATTTAATAGAACTTTAAAAGAAAAAATGTTTAGAGAATTTACCGCGCGGGGTACACGTGAGTGGGTTTCTATTTTACCTATGCTATTGAAAAATTATAATAAGTCTAAACACAGAACCGTAGGGATGACACCTGAACAAGCGGATGAAAATCCTACTTCAGTTATATTTAAACAACGTTATATCGATGGAAAAATAAAAATAAAATTTAAAGTAGGGGAAAAAGTTCGTATAAGTACACGTAAAGGTATATTTACTAAAGGATACCTGTCAAATTGGTCTACAGAAATATTTACAATCGTAAAGATAAATAACACATCACCCCCCACTTTTAATTTACAAGATTATACCGGTCAGCCAATATCTGGCTGTTTTTATTCCGAAGAAATATGTAAAACAAAACATCCTAACGATTATTTAGTTGAAAAAATTATACGTCGAAAAGGTGTACAAACCTTAGTCAAATGGCTTGGATTCGATAATTCACATAATAGTTGGATAAATACTAATGATCTTCGAAAATAAATTCAGTCGCGATCCGACAATGAATGTGTTTGGTGGTTCATTGGAAGGAGACAGAAATTTAATTATTTCCGATCTCGAATCGCTGATCAAAGTTATCGAATCTGATATCGCAACATTTAAGCAAACAACTATTGTGAAACTCGAAGAAAGTCAGAAAAGTATTAAATCGCTCGAAGAAAATCAAAATCAAATAATTACAGATATTTCAAAAATATTTGACCGCGTCAATAAAATCGAACAAGTGAAATAAATATGTCATCGGCTATATTAGACATTCAATGCATTCTAGCGGCAGATGATAAATATTTGATAAAAGAGCTGTCCATAACCGGTATAGAATCACTGGCCACTCAACATTACATTTTCAAACACTCTGATAATACGCAAAATGCAAAAAGTCGTAGTGTCAACAAATGGTTGGAGAGAAATTATCACGGATTATCGGTTGAGTACGGCGATATAGAATATAAAGAAATCGACAAGATTTTAAACTCGTTCACATTCGATTCCATCTATGTCAAAGGGCTACAAAAACAGGCAATTATCAAAATTTTTGTTCCTCACGTTGACGTTGTGAATCTCGAAGAATTTAATTGTCCCCGTCATGATCAACTGTGTGAAGATAATCTACCGTGTTGTATTTTTCATAAAGATAAACATTATACACAATGTACATTTTATAAAATTTTTGTATTGAAAAAATGGTTTAATAATAACATGTAATATATATTATATTTTTTTTCTAATAAAGATGATTGTAATTTATATCGCGTATAGTTATTTATTTTTTTCCCCTATCAATTCCATAGTATACCACACGGGTCAGATAGCCTTCGTAGATAACAGTAGTATACCACTGTGTATCAATGTATATCATTATGCTTATCAATAACGTTCTTCGGGAAGCGGCCGTCATGTTAACAGACACGTGTATTGTTCTTCTCTCCATTTATTTAGCCGACGGCTAATGCGTTGTACGTATAATAATATCAGATTATCAACCATAATATTATGTTTGATGTTTGTGAACAACATTTTTACAATTATTTTTTTTTTTTAAATATACATAATTTTTTATTCAACAATTACATTTTAAATATATATTTTTCATTAAATACTAACATAGCTTTTTATTTCGACAATTATATATAAATTAAATAACTTACTATATAAAAAAATATTAACAATTATTTCAATAATATAACACAAATTAATATTTTACAAATAAACATTTTAAATGGACATGAACTATACAACATGTATCAAAACTCCAACGCTATATTTTCTTGCAGCTCCAGCTCCTGCAGTTTACTGAAACAAATTACGAGTTTTATAAATATAATTGTTGTATAAAAATTGATTATTAAACTCACATAATTTTACAGTGACCATGAGCAAGCGTATGAATTTTATCTTCTAAGATATACCGCTTATCGTCGTAATTATTGTATGTCAATTTATTTACTTTGATAGTCTTAATCATATGATCAAAAGATCTGATGGAAACATTATTGGTGTAACGATCGAATTTGTCACTATTAAAAAGACATTTCATATGATTTTCGAACGTCATGTGGTTTTTTACTACATGACTTCGAATTCCTTTTGCTTTTATCTGCTCTTTTCCGTCAATTATGTATGAATAAGATTTAGCACGGAGTGCTATAAACTCTGTTAAAACCTTTCCGTCGGCTTCATCTGAGAACATACCCGGTACCTTCTTCCTCTCTGCAATATAGCATGGATGGTCACTGGGTAAGTTGGCAGTATCCATTCGGTTCAATAATGATGGATAGGTTAGCAGGTCGGAATAAAAATCGTCTGTTTGTATATGGTACACTAATGAATCTGAAAACAATAAATAATTATATTACAAAAAAAATAAAAAAATATATATGTATAATATATAGTACCTGTATCTGTATACATTAAATCTATGTTGTCTTTATAATGAGCTTTCATTACGTTATAATGATAGTCATACATTAATGTCTTGCTAACTTCTAAGACAGCGAATCCAATATATATAGGTTTACAAAATTTAATAATTTTATTTTCTAATGAAACCACCGATAAGTTTTCGTTATATGATTTCGCGTACTTGAACGTAGGCTTATTGATAAGTTTCTGTATCCTACGATCACTTGACACCAATTCCATTTTAATTCTTTTTCGCATACTTTCCATTGTCTTACCTAAAATAATTAAGTAAGTTATTATTTAATATAAAAATAAAAATAAATATGTATCGTACCAAATACAGCATTGTTCATCAATTTATAAAAATCTTTCTCAAAGTCGTTGACTGCTCTTTTTCTCATCACAGTATTCAGGTTAACGTATTGAGCCAACCACGCTGACTGTTTAAATTCAAGCACTCTATGTATCTAAAAAACAAATAAAGAATAATATATAACAATAATTTATTTTGTAATGTATATTGAAAATATTTTACTTTTCCGACTAATAATCCATTAGCAATCGCCTGTTGTAAATTACGATAATGTACAACGTATCGGTCTTTGTCCTGAAATGTTGCCATCAGTTTTTGAATTTTCGATTCTGGTGGTATACTGTTCAACGGTAGGAAGGGAAGATCATTATGTTTATCATGAAGATACTGAGGGTATGTTATATCAACTTCGTATATACGTCCAATAGACGAAGTTTCGTTTAATTCATTTAAACCAGCAAGTGTAGGCTCTCGCCATCTAAAATCACCGTATGGCATGTACTCTGCCATTGCCCATCCATACAAGTTATTGCCTTAAAAAATTTAAATATATAGAAAATGAAAGATAAAAAACAAATAAAAAATATTTATATATACTTACAGTCTTGGTATATAATCCATGATTTTGGTTTTGCCTCGTCGTAGTCTGGTGTTCTATAATTATTGGCTTTCATATACCTCATACTCGCCTGTGTTAAACCACCACGTATACCTGTAATATAATAATAATAATAATAATATATTTGATTTAATACTAAATAAAACGTAATATACCTTTTTCAATCATCAAAATCATATCGTAATCCGTCAATAGTTCGAGTTGTACGCCTGTATATTTTAACATACAATCGAAGCTGAATCCGGGTGCCGTGTAATAAAAAGCTGGATCTAAATTGTATGTTTTCATGCAAATATCCCGAAAATTTTCAAACACGTCAGCCAACAACAAAACATCTACTTTCAGATACAAGTCTGAATACTCTCCAAGATTTTTACACAGAAAATGTGACCATACCTTCTTTGCATGTTTATAATCGAGGTCACTTATATGAGACTCTGATAGTGTGCTATAAAACATATTTTTCGATGGTAATCGGTCTTCCTTTAATTTTTCCCAGCTATCCGTATACTCGTAAGGATAGACACCTTTACGCGTAACTAACGGTAAATCTAATGGTGTAAATACTTTAGCTGTTTCACGAAATTTATATAAATCGGGGGTTATTAAATTTGATGCAAGTGTAGACAGACTGGATGCCATGAACCTACATGTATCTACAAATCTGATGGTGAAAGTGTTGCTAATATATTTAGAAAACGAAATAAATTTCTCTTCACTATTGGGTATTATAGATATCGCATTTTCATCAAATCCGAGTTCACGTATGATAAAATGTGCGTCATAGTTAGAGAGATTGTGAATAAAACACGGGACAAAATTTGGAATATTCAATTTCAAGTTACAACTATTGCACAGTGTTTGACGATATAATCCCGAGAGGTGGTTATGGTCAGCCACTTTATGATTTCTAATTGAAAATTGCGTTTTACAAAGATTGCAATGGGTCTTCTCTTTGTGGAATTTACGTTCTTCACCGGTCATAATAATATCTGTGTTCGTTTTAAATAATTTTTCGATTTTACGCGCGACGTCTACTATGTATTCTACGAAATGTTTGGCAACTTCGTCCATTGTCTCGGACCCGCGGAAAATTATAGGTGTTGTTGGTATATCGTATTGTTTAAGTATCTCGATTGGGACGTCCTCTGCCGCTATTATAGTTAAACTATAACTCATCGGATTATGATTGTGAACTACTTCGGTGTTTCTGCCCTTTTTTTCTGAATTTTTAATTAATAACGCCTCGAAATCTGCATATACAACTATAGGATGTCGTTCCGTTTTACTCCAGGACTCGAACTCTAATTTTGAACCATTTTCGGGCATGACTGGTAAAATCGGTTTATGGGATCCACATATTAATTTATGTTGATCAAGTGCTTGTTTACCGCTTAACTTGTTTAACGGCCGTTTATCAAAGGTAGTAAAACAACGTTTACAAATAAAAATATGTTCTTTGTGCAGTGTTTTTTGTGAACGTATAAGTCTTGATAAATTCGAAATATATATAAAATGTTTTTTTTCGTTATTTGTAATTAATAATAAATCGAAATGAACTGGGTTTTCTTCAACTGCAACTTTTAGGGGGTAAACTTGATATGAAATTTTTTTCTTTCCGTCTTCTGTTTTTTCAAAATTCTCTTTTAAGCCGTAGACATTTACCGATGTATGTGTATTATTTTTTTCAAAAATTTTTATTTCTGAAATTGGCGTTGGATATGTAAGACCGCTAAAATTAAATCTATACTCTTCCAATGCATGTTTTACACCGACACGATTTTTGTTTTCGTCAGAAACATATCTAGTTAAAATTGCCCATTTAAAACACTGTTCATCATTATTAATCGGATTTATGGTTGCTTTTTTATATTGTATACAGGCTGGAAGAGGTATAAACGAGGACCCACCAAGAGGTGTATTACAATATACTCCCAACAAAATACCGTCAATTGCCTGTAGCGAAAATCCACTTCCCTTCCCCGTGTATGTTTCTTCCTCAGCGAGTAGCTTCCTTAATTCTTCATCTACTATTCTCCTGATATCTGTTTCCATAAAAATCTCCCTGGCTGAGGTTTTAAAAGCTCTATTCTCGGAAGTATTTTCGACGTTTGGTATATTGTAAGTGGCTTCCAATTTTAAATTAAATTTAACGGTTCGAGAACGTAAACAGTTTTGTAATATTTCAATTAACTCTGATTTGGCCGATTGAAGAAATTTCAAATAATTAAAATCGTTTTCAATATTTTTTTTATAGTACCAAACAATTTTTTTAGAGTGTGAGGCATCTATTTCCACAAACCCTGGCGAGTTCACTAACTTTAATCGATTCTTTTTTTGTTTTTTAGCCTTATTCATGTTCTGATCGGTAGTTCTTTTTTGCGGTCCTACAATAAAATAATATATTTTTTTAATACTCAACCTAAATTGTATACTTAAATATATAAAATAAATAACTTGTATTTTATTGAAAAAAAATTATTGTGTATTAATATTATTTAATTTATTACATTTTTATTTAAAAAAAATTATCGCGTTCTATTAATATTTAATTTAAAATGATTACGTTGGTATTAATATTATGTTTTATACTTTTATTGAAAAAAATTATCGTGTTTTATTTATTAATATAAAATTTTACCCTGTTCGTCCACGTTTAAAAACAAGTAGTCCTCAAAGCCGTCACCCCATTCTTGTTCATCTTGTGCAGATGATCCGGCCAGAACGTTTGGTTGGGCTATTTCGACTTGCGCAACTGTATCCCCATGTTTTAGTTTTTTATGTCGTGTGATGGAGTCTTTACGTGAAAATCTTTTCGAACACAATTCACACGAAAAAGAAATATTGGCATGAGTCTTAGCATGTCTAAATAATATGTCACTACGAGCGAACAGCAAATAACACGTTTCGCACTTGAACATTTTGAATACGAAAAACAAATAAAATGTAAAATTCAAACTCGGTATATAGTAAAACTATTTTAAAATGCTAATAAAGTGTTAACAACGTGTGGTCTGGATCAGGTTATAAACACTTATAACACCATCGAAGTATTAATGCACTACTAGACGGTCAGTAAATTTGTATTGAAGCTGATGTCAACGTTTCTTAACAATAGTGGTGGGTTTAAATAACTGTTTATTTAATATGATATATATATATACAAAAAACTCGACAGGGTCGGACAGGAGTGTAACATATCGAGTTTAAATAATTGTTTACGGTATAAATTTATAGATTAACATTAAGGAGCATCGTTTGTTAAGTATAAATTTACGAGTGTTATTTATTGGAGAGCATTTAGTGTATATATATATATTTACATTACGCAACAAAAGCAAATTAGAAGAGTATCATACATATATCTGAATCATTGTTATAAATATAGCGTGTATAATATTATATTCTATCATATAAAATAATACCCACACAGTATTTGTATTTAATTCTGTTATAAGATATATTTTATTATAACCGTAAACAATGGTGTTAGAGTCCGACGGTAGTAAGACGCGTGCTGGAAACACGTATATCTACGGTTTGATTCTAACCCAGAATATTATTTATTAAATATTTTGTAAATATATACAAAAATGTATACACGGCTGTACAGGATTAAAACATCTGGGTTTAAAAATGCTTAATATGCTAAATAAGTGTTTATTA